>VZTL01050457.1:303-30161 GCA_013400535.1 Scopus umbretta | reverse complement strand
CCCTGACCATGAACGCATATAAACTGATTTCTTGGAAGTTCTTTTCAATTGTCTTTTTGGTATGTAGCGGAGGACTGCTGGATGGAAAAAAAATAAAAATACTGAACTGCAATTTTGGACTCATTTTCTTTGCTGTAACTGTGTTTCACTGCTCAGTGGCACGCTTTCTCTATCAGAAATTTTGTAATGTCCTAGTAATTTCTCTGTGAATACCTGGCAAATGTAGCCATGTCTGGACTTCCAGGTGGGTTGGCCATTCAGTCAAATGAAATGGCTTTAGGCTATGGGAGTTCATAGCTAATGAAGATTTAGGTTGGAATATGGTACCAAAAAGGACTTTGTAGATCAAGTTCATTGTTTTGCAACTACAAGCAGCTATGATGTTTAGTCTAGATGCCACTGCCTCTTCCACAGGTTTTGTCTGCCTCTCCTTCCACAAGGCAAAACTGAATGTGTTTGCAAAATACCAGAAAACACATGATGGACAACAAGCTCTTCTAAGTCAGTAACAGCTTTCAAGTGGTGCTACCACAGTCCTGCAAGAGGAGAGACTTTGGTGGCCCTGCCCAGAACCTTGTGAAGAATGGATCCTGTTTACTCTAAAAGAAAAGGTAAAAATATAAATATAAAAATATCCTGGTTTCTGTCACAGCAAACTGGGGGAGAACTCCTTCTTGAGAACTGATCTGATGTTGGGTACATCATAAGCAAGATCCATTGATCTGGCACCAGAGAGATTTCTAACCATCAGTAGATGATGTAAGTCCTGACTAAGCAAAACTCAGTGAAACTATTGATAATTTTTACTAAATTTATACTTGTTCACATGACAGTAGAACTGAGTATGAACAGATTTGCTGCTGGTGGTGCTGTTTACCAGCTCTGTTCTGCATGTACCACATGCTGTAGTAGCTCATCACTGCATCTACTCAACATCTAGGCAATGACCTTGACTACTGAGTGAAGAAGGTACATGAAACTCAATGTTTTCAAAGCATTTACAATGAAACAATTTGCTCATGAGTGTGGGCCACAAATAAATCTGTTTCCTTTGTGAGAGTGGTATATTTCTTGATCCCCAAAATCTGGGATTCATGGTAAGTTTTTAAAAAACATTACCTGGTTATGATAATTATCCTTGACCAGACAATGTCCTGAGCAACCTGCTGTATTTGACCCTGCTTTGAGCAGAGGTTGGACTAGATGAGCTCTAGAGGTCCATTCCAACCTTAACACTTCTCTGATCCTATGATTCTATTATTATGATTAATTGTGATAAATTATAATTACATATGTTCACTAATTATTATTAAGGCAGCATATGCAAACATTAAGTGCTTATGGGTGTATAGATCTCTGTGTGTGCAGGCACAGATCTGGTGTGCACAGAGCCCTGAAGAGATACCAGTCCCCACCATCTATTTCCTGCTAGGCTACCATGCACTGGCATCCCTAGAAATGCAAACAGGGATATTGCCATAAAAGGGTAAGTTGCCAGAAGTGTTAATGAGGCTGGTGAGACATACTTGGAGGGGGGAACTTTAAAGTTATGGGCACCTGTGGTATCTGGTGTTGTGGGAGGAACCTTCCTCTCCAGTCTACATGCCAAAGGAGACTGAGTGCCTTGCTGTTGAGACAGTCTCCCCTGTGTGAGGTGCTAGGCCAGCTTCCCTATCCACAATGGGCGTGATTCCCTCCTTCCTTCTCAATATGTGATGGTGGTGGAAATGATGAGACAATACAGAAATGCCAGAAGAATTTTTGTTGACATCCAAATAAAAATTAACTTAATCTAACTGCCTCCTGGCTGTGTCTCATTAAAAGTAAGCTGTATTGAACATTCAGAAGTGTTTAGCAATGTCAAAATTTAATTACTCTTTAGTGGGAATGAAACTACGTATGTAAATTGCACAATTTTCAGGGAAAGTC
Organism: Scopus umbretta; assembly: GCA_013400535.1. NCBI lineage: Eukaryota > Metazoa > Chordata > Aves > Pelecaniformes > Scopidae > Scopus > Scopus umbretta. Next base: position 28,232 of record VZTL01050457.1, on the reverse strand, counting down.
AACCTTTGAATGGTGTGCTAATAAGGACTGGGAGATCTTTGGCATTTACTGTGGAAAGAGAAATGCATTACAGAATGGAAAATAAAGCCTATGTTAAGCATGTGCAAAGGTACAGCGTTAAGTAGACAGATACACTGGAAGAGATAATTATACTGAACTCAAATTTCTAGCCACAAGGGTGAACTTTCTCCAAAACACTGCAACAGCTGCAAGATCCCTAAGCCTCAGCATTTCTTTTTTATTTAGTAGATCACTGTGAACTCTATTGCATAATGTGCCTTTCATCCTTTTCTAGTGGTTTGTCCTCACAGGGAATAGCTGCCTCATCGTTCCAGCTGAGTTCAAATAGTAGCTGCAACTTGAAATATAAGAAAGGATAAAACATCAACCCTTTGAAAAATTAATAAACTTCTCACATCAACATGTAAGGATGCTCTGTGTGTCTAAACCAGGGCACCACAAATTAATACACATGTAAGGGATTTGATCTGACATATTTTGATAATTTATGTCAGAGTTTTGCATCCCAGATCCCTAGTTAACTTCAAAGTGTTCACTTGCTTTTCCTCAAGTGACTCTTTTGCCTTCAAAGTGTCCACTGTTGAAGAAAGAGCTTGTGGCTCAGGAGTACCTGGGGAGTCCTGCAGCTAGATTCAGCTAAGTAATTTTGCGAGTTGCCTTCTTAAACTGTTTTCCACGTAATAAAGTGCCTTTCCCTTTCTGTTTCACTTTTAATGCGAGAAAGCAATTCTGCCACTAGGTTTACTGGGAAGGGGCCTCAAAAAAAACCAGTCAGAATTAGTCACTGACCTGATGACTTAAATTTAAATAAAAGGTAAAACAGATGCTCTCTGGAAGAACTTGAGACAATAACAAGCATGTGCATTCCATCTGCATTCCAAGAAGAGTATATGGTTTTGAAATCTAGAAGTCCTCTAATCTCAGAATCCTCTAATGACGACTTCAGATTAATCTGAGAAAATAATCTGATAATCTTTAAAATAATCTGAGAAATCCTCTACTCTGGAACACTTTAGTATTTTTGTCATTAATTAGAGCAAACTCAAGCTCTAGCATCAATACCTGTCAAACTGCTTTTCCAGAATTGTTTTGTCTTCTTTTAAAATTTCTTTCACTTTTCTTTAGTTCCTAATCACTGGGCAATTAAACATTGACCTGTTCCTTTGCAAATACAGTTTACTATGTATCAGGCTCATTTATGGTAACTGCTCACACAGGGACAATGGTGCTCATTGTTGCATATGATGATATGATACAATTTGTGATCATACAATCTACATTCAGATCTCAGTCTTGAGAACCAGACTCCCAGGAGACATTTCAATGCTACTATCGTTACTTTAGTGGTTTGTTCTGTTCCGCTTCTACTGATACTTAAAGTTACATGGTCACAATACTATATCATCTCCTTGGAGGACATTAAATCAATAGTAAAATACAGTGCAAGTCCATATAATTGGTCAGAAATTATTTTTAAGTGTCTTCATATATTCTTCTGTAATTGATTCAGGATGGCATTTCACTGCTGCACCTTGCATGCAAAAGCATGCAAGTGCAGATGTATTGAAGTTAGTAGAAATATTAGGAAAATATTGCTTTCAACTCAAGGATTAAATGAGTTAATAGCTTTGTGTTAAAAAACTCTCTTTACTGTCAGGTTGTGTGAACTCATTATCTAGGCTAGTTAGAGAATGTTTCAGACCAACATATCTTGTAATTTTCATTAAGTTTCATTACAAAGGTATTTTTCAGAAGTGTTATCCATAATCTGTATGCATTATATTGTGGCCTATAGGTGGCCTTTGATTTGAATTGTGTATTGCATGTCAGTATTTTTGTGTAGAAAAACACACACAAACTACATTACTGAATGACATCCACTTGTGTCTGCAGGATAGTCATGCAACAACCAGTGTCTATGCCGAATGACACTCCCAGGCTTTCCAGAACTATTGTGCCATTTAAATTCTCAGCTCCACAGAAGACAGACTGGGATGTCTGTCTTGGCCAAACAATGCCATGCAGTAAACACTATGTTTATTTATTGTGGAAGAATGAAGAACTAAATTTACTCTAAATAGAAAGTAAATTAATAGCTTCAGAATTCTTAAGTATTTTCAGTGTGGGGCTTACATGGCTTTTCTCACTTTGATTTTATTTAATAAAAATAGCTTTTACAGGCTTGGGAATTAACCAATTAAATTTGAAAGGTGTGGATAGGAATCACACAATGTATACTTAAAGTAAGCACCATAAAACCTTCTTTGACAATAGCAAGATGCAATAGGAATATTTTTAATTATTTTTATTTTTTGTGTACAAAACACACCTCTCAGATTTTTCCTGGCTCCCTGAACCTACTTTCCTAGAATCTTAGCCAGCTTACAGTATCATAAACACAATTTATCCTGTTCTGCCTCAGAATTGTCATTGTACAGTGCTCCTCTAAATGTGCTAGATTACTCCGCCTACAAATACTTTGAAACCTAAAAGAAATCCTTTACAGAAACACTGAAATGAAAGGAAAATAGCAAATTGGGCCTTGAACCAAAGTATCCTAATAATCATGCAGACTTCCACTCTGACACTGAGCTTTGCATCCAGTCTTTGGGACTACAAACAGCAACAAACTGAAGCAAATTTTTACCTCACAATAGAGATTCATCAATGCTCCCAACTTAAAATTTAAAATGTGCTTATTATTTTGCTGGATCAGAATCTCAGACCATAAGACTTTTTTGTTAAAAAATTGTATTTTATCAGTACTTCGAAATAGCACAAAGTTTTCTATCATTGAATAAATCGTTAAAAATTCAATAATAATGGAACATTTTGGAATAAAAGATAACACTTTGATAACAATTTAAAATTACATGACATAGGCTATCATAGGCTTGATTTAACCAGTTTTGTTCTTCTGTTGGTTTTTTAATGGTTTTTCACCATTGTGATAAGCTGCTAGAGTGCCATCTTTGGTTTTGAGTATTACATACATGTGGATTACAAATAAAGAAAGTGATAGGGTCCTTTCAGTTTTGGTGAGACAAATTTGAAGATTCAGATGTCATGAGCTTTGTTAACAGAAATTGCTGAGCATGGCATATCTGTTTTCCGTGATTAGTGATTTGCTCTGCCAGAGATGCTACAGGAGCATCTTCACCTCCAATGACATTCTGATCAGTTATTTCCTTTGGCTTTAATCAAGCTTATTGAAACAAAGCAAACTTTGGACAACTGAAAGGCTACCACTACTTTGGGTTATACACCAGGAAATAATAAAAAAAGAATTCTGCTGTTGTATATATAGAACATGCAAAAACACAACCACAATGGCATGTGAATAAATACACATCGAAGTCCCTAGGTACTGCCACTTGCATTTCTAACTCATATTTTGACTACCAATTTACTGAACTGTTATTTGAAATTCAGGTACAGGTTTTAATGCAGTTATAAAAACACTTTTACTTTGATACTGTGGAAGGTTGAATCACAAATAGCAATGATTTAACAAAAAATCACATAATGATGTAGGGAGCGTGAAGTCTTTTGTTAAAATGTTCCACAAGTCTAGCCATACAGCTCTTGTGCCAGTGATCAGTGTGGCCACCTTCACCTGTACTTCTCAGAAAGAGCTGAAAATATTATAGAGTCTGCCTGAAGTTCCCCCTCTTAATCCCACTTCCTCCCTTTTTTATATGTTGTTCAAGCAAGGAGAGTATGAAACATTAACTTCTCTTGCAAGATCCCAAATATGTTTTGAAGAATTATGATTTTTTTTAACTGAAGGCATCATATATTAAAACACCACACACATTATTCAAATCACAGCATAAAAATAAATTCAAACGCAAACTTCAAGGTCAACAAACTAGCATTTCAGGAATCCTGTCTTAGTCACAGCAATGCCATAAAAAAAAAAAGCAGGGGCAGCCATGATGAAGGGAGTATGAGTCAGTAGTTCCTAAGTTATTCAAAGATAAACAAAGATGAGAATTAAAGAAACCAGATGCACCATTTTATTTTCCATATTAAGAGATTATTACAGTTATATAGTTCCTACAAAGACACTCAAACACTAATAATCATATTGTTAAAAAGCCCAACACTTAGAAGGGGAAATTTTAGTGGCACCATACATTAAATTCTCCCTCTTGTTACCTTAGCTGATTTAACAGCTCTTGTTCTCACTAGTGGAATCTGAAACTCTATACTACATTTTACATTTCTTTTTCAAACAGAGGCCAAATAATGTATGAGGACAGTTTATATCCAGATGAACTACAGCATACTAGACTGCAAGTGGCATACTGCTGGGATCTGTCCTCTGATATGCTACTGATTTTGTATCCAGTTTTTGTTGCCTCTTACTGCCTGAATTTAATTCTTCCAAAAGTCAAATATTGACTCACAACTCAATCACCCATGGTACTAACAGGTGACAGAGGCCTCTGAGTCAGCTCAAAATCTGAAAAAAGGCAAAACAGAAATAAAAGAAGATGTGCCTATGCATGCCTTAATTGTTGTTTTTCAAAAGTAAAAGGTGGTAGAGGGAGGGATAGGGAAAAAAAAGAGGGAACCTTATTCTGTTTTAGACTGGGAACACAGAAGTTTTACTTTTCAGGCTTGACTCTGATATGACTTCCTAGTAGCATTGAACAAATCCTCTTATCTTCAGCTTTTCCTGCCTATCTGCTGTTGCTTATAATTCTCTTGTATATCTTCACGGGATGCTTTTTTTTAAAGTGCTTTGAATTGGACAAGACCTAGAGAGTGGCTAAATATAAAAGTGTAATACTCAGCCTAAAGTGCAGAATAATTCCAAACAACTAATTAACTTTTAAAAGAGTAATATTAAACAGGGTGTTAAACATACTGTAATGAAGTAAGTTTTACATTTGACATCTCTTCTACAATAAAAGGATTTGGAAGGTTTTTCCCCGTAAGTAGAGTAGGTGCCAGTTAGAAGAGAGTTATTTGATTACTGTGTGGTGAATTTAACATTAAATTGCCTAATTTGCCTGAAGCAGAAAACCCCTTGTATAATATGTTCAATAGAAAATCAGAAATCTGTTAATAATTTGGGGGTATGGTTTTAAACAAACCTTTGTGAGATGATGAGAAGGAAACATTTCATTAATTTTTTAAGTGAGATGGTTGCTTGCTTAGGAATGATGTGGAGCACTGAAGTCTCCTGAAAAGATATCTACACAGCTCCTGGATCCACTGTATTACAGAAAATATTTTCATTAGCAATTTTAGCACAAAATATACCTTATCCGGTCAGGAAATTAAACTAAATTATGTGATATATCTTTTTTTTTGACACTGGCACAAGTTCTGCACAAATTCTGATTAATCTTGAGTGTAGCAACTTGCAAACATATGGCCCTGTTACCTGAGTAGACACAAGGATGTTTTTAGAAGCTTAATATTCTAAAAGCAAGGAACGTATTCTTTGGAATAGTGGAAAATCCAACATTGCTACTTCAAACAGTTCTGGCAAGCAAGACGATATTCTTGCCAAAGCAACACCAATGCTTTTATAAGCACCATCCCAGAATTATGACTGACTAATATAAATGTTGCATTGTTTATTTGTCTCCTGGTGGACTACCCAGTTCAATTTGGAAATAAGCAACATTCACCATCACGTGGGTAGAAGGAGCCTAATTCTACCAATTCCGGTCCATTGAAACTTTGCTCCATCTTTAGGCTGTAGAATCGTGATATGCCTTTCTTTGGCTCCCTCTGTTAATCCAGTCAGCTCCCTAGTCCTTAAATCCTCATAAAACATTTACTTATGCCCTAGAAATGCTCTGTGCAAGAGAAACCCACAGCAAAGTCCCTGCAATCCACTGCCAAGATTCTGCAAGGAGTTAAGAGCTGACTGTGAGGGCTTGTCTGCTTCCAGAGCCAGGAGCAACATCTTTGCCACAGGAAATAAGATAATGCATCAACAACTTAATTTATCTTCCAAGAGAAGAGCCTTGCCTTGTGGAGGTACACTGAATGCCAGATGCTGTCACACCAAAATCTGAAACAATTTTGTTATTGCTCTTTCAAATAAGGAATAATAATTTAATAAATTTATTGTTCAGAGATCTATTTGAGGAATCTTTCTTAAGGCCTTACAGAAAATATGGAATCTAGAGTGTTAGTTGATTACAGCGACATGTATCAAAGGCAACAAGGTAGCATAAAGCCAGAAAAACAGTCTGTCAGGGCCCTGAGTGCAGCAGAAGGCCTCCACCTCCGCCCTCCACCCCTGCCCATGGCCCAGGAGCCTGTTTCAGCCCAGCTGAGAGCTGTCAGCCCCTGTCTCAGTAATATTACACTTTGCTCCTGATGGGACCACCTGGTTGGACCCTGGCCCTGGTTTATTGCTTGGTATGTCTGCCATGGCTATAGATAGACATGGCCAAAGATTAAGCCAAGTCTATAAACAACAGTCATCTTTTCTCATAATCATTATTGCATTGGGTATATTTCAGGACTGTCCTTGTGCTTATATGCTAAGTGGAAGTTTGGACAGCATTTTCTGAAGTAATAAGGTGATGAAAAATTAGTCAAGGTAAGTGACAGTAAAAACCTCTGTAGTTAATAACTTAAACTGCTGATTGGTGTGAGCGTGGAAGAGGTCTTTCAGAGGACCAAGGAGAAATTTAACAAAAGCTGGTAGATAGTTGAATTAACCTACGTGTTAGACAGTCTTTCTTCACGGATCTGCAAAATTGGTGGCCAAACAGGCAAATCTGTATTTTAGACTATTTCTCTGCATAATAGCATAGATGGAAACTGGTAGTACAGACAGAGGTAAGTGTTACTAGTAAATGAAAAAAAAAAATTGCCCTGGAATTAAGTGATGAGTGGGTGGAATTGGGATGAGCTTTATTAAAAGTTTTTCTAAATTACTTCATAGCAGGAAAAAATTACATACCATTAAATACATTGATGATACCAAGATAATAGAAACTGCAATTATTTTACCACAGAAGAAAAAGGAAAAGACTAAGGGAGAGAAGTGAGGGCAATAGAGTAATAGATGGATTTAGTGCTACAAATTAAAACCCAATTTGAAGAAAAAATCATAAACAATTTGAATGAAGTGCACCTTGAGGGAGCTGAGGAGGATAGAAATAATAAGCTAAATAATTAACAAAACTGCTCGAGAAAAAGCAATACTAAAGAAAGTAACAAATTGGTAGAAAGATTACTCATAAAGGGACTAAGACAACAGCCTGGTTATTACATGTGGCACACCTCAGGCTTTGATTGAAACAGAGAGTGTAGGTGTTGATTGAAAATCCAGTGAAGTCAATGGAAATATTTATTTTGAGTAATAATGAGCTTTGGGACAGGACTTCAGCTATTGGGGTGTGTCCAGATGTCAAAGAAATGTCTCATTAGGAAAAAAGGTTCAAGAACTAAAGCAAATGGAAGAAAACTGCAACCTTCTCTAATTACAGATTATGGAGACTTGAGCAGTGCTGCAATTATATGACGTTCCAGTGGCAAAACCTTTATGCACATCTGTGTAAGGAGATGTTCTAGTAAGAGATCAGATTGCATATTTTCAACCAGAAATGGTTTCCATTTAGATGTGGAAAAGGACAATTAGTGCCAAAGTAGAGGCCATCAATATTATGCATTGTGCAAACCAAGACTAGTGTGAATATGAACTCATATATTCATATATAACTATATGTATAGAGAAGCAGGTTTTCAGGAGATAGATTTTGTTTGTTTCAATCCAAATAGTTATTCTTTAAAATAAACATAAAAGTGACTCTCCATTTCTCCATTATATTCTATGTGGACATTGGAAGTTCGTTAAATTCTGCACTTTTCTACTCTTATTGGCTGGCTAATGGTATTTTTGGTTTAACATTGCTCTTTCCAAATGTGAATATTATTCCTGAGTTCTCTTATTTTTCCCTGTCAAAAGCATTGGAATTCTATAGGTTTGCTAAGAAAAATAATTTCCCAATGCACATAGAAATTAATTTAATAGTTATCTTATAGTTCTTATGGTCACAAGCAAATAGCACCTAGTAAATATTTGGATGCAAGTGGCTTATTCATATGTCATATTTCAAGTGGTCACAGTTTTATTACAAGTCTCAAAATATTTTGTTCTTTGTATAAGATTCTCTATTGTTCAGAGAAGTCACTACATGGAAAAATTCAGCTTCTAGTCACAAAATGTTCCTACCTCTCATGAATGTGGAAGATATCTTGAACTTATGAGCTGACATCTTGTTCTCTCAGAAACAAAAATGTTATAATCCTACGGTTTCTTTTTTGAAAAGTTTGAGCACACATTTTAACACAGCTGATGACATTGTATGATTCCAAGTTTCCTGACTGAACTCACTTTTGCAGATGAGAATATTAGAAAAGTACCAGTGAATATATTTTATTCACTCTGATTCTCTGAATTCATCTTCAAAAGGAGGTAAGTAAAATATAGTGAAGCAAAGATTATCCTGAGCTTACAGATAAGGAGTGAGGTAATAGGGTTCTTTGTCAAAGATTAAATGTAGGTCAGACTGCCCAGATCTTCTGGCTCCCAGTTCCGTGCCTTAAGCACAAAGTCTTATTTGAACTTCAAGTATTTCAGTAAGAAAGTTGAGAGGACTTCAGAGAAAAAAAGGACATGTTGAAGTCCAAAGTCTACCTCCATGCTCCGAAGAAGTACTCCTGTAGATGTTGGGGTTATCCCTCTTGAATACATAAACAGGTTTCTCTTGTCGGACTAGAGACAAGATACTGAAGATGTAAGCTAAAGTAATGTAAGCTAAATGTATGCTAGAGATGCTGAAGCAAATAACTATGCTCATGCATTGATGTCCCCACATTAGTGTTCTCGCAGTTAAATCAGAATGCAAACACAGAACAATCATAATACGGCTACACGAAGAGAAGTGAACCAAAAATAAAAATCTTGGACTGAAGCACAGGCTGTGTTTTCTGAACCATTTGTGACTGCCCTCTAACTCTTCATGTCTACATTCTTACAGTGAAGAGGACATTGTAAGATACTCCTTGCTGGTTGTGACTTGGGATGGTAAATCTACTTTGCAATGTTGTCTTTCATTTTAAAACACAGTTAGGGTGATTTCAAAGCTTATTATTGTATGCCATGATTGCAAGGACTTGTTTTAATCCTTTTTTCTTTCAGATATTAACATATTATATCAAAGACAGGCCAGTTTTTGATGCAATATTCTTTATTGTTATTAAAGTCAAATTTTGACTTAATATCAAGGCTTCCCTATTAAATTATTTCAATGAATTTAACTAAAAGTGACAGTATCAGAACTATAATCTGCTTAGGAATTCCTTACTCTTGGAATCCTGGAAACCTATATTTTAAGAAGAGGTATACTCTAATATTTTCATTTCTTCTTGGAGTTCAATAAGACATGAATGTTAAAGTACTGAGTTTAACACCTAACATGGGGCTTGCCATTTAATCTGTTACACCAGTGAGTTCAAAGGAATATGGCACATTCTCATCTCACATTGCGTTCTTATACATGAATAAATGGCTAAAGTAAAATCAGGTCTGAATCTTGGAGATTAGAACAGGGTTTCATACTGGAGGTCAACGATCCCATGTCTATGGTAACTGTTTAATGCCTTATTCTGAGTACTTGCTGATGGTCATAACTATGTTGACCAGATGGTCTTCTGGTCTGATCCAGTAAAAAAAAAGTAAGCATCCAGAAATTCCTCCGTTGAGTGAATAGAGGAATTAAATAGCTATTTAATTAGGTCTCTGCACACAGTGCCACAATTGAAGCAGCTTTAGAAGTATTTTGACTGAATCATAAAATGAGCTTATAAAAATGCTGGAAAAAAAATGGGGATCAGGACCTCCATATCCTCTCTCTCAAGCAGGAATCACAGCTCACAGATTTTTTTTTCCCCTTTCTCAAACAGTCTAACATCAGTGTCCAGCAAACACTTCCTGAACAAGGAAAAAAAGCCTCCCGATACCCTCCCTGGAGACTCTGGGGCTGATGGTAGGTGTCACCCAAGCCATTTCTTCTCCAGGCTAAACAAGTCCAGTTCCCTCAACCTGACTTCAAAGGGAAAATACAGCAGCCATGGCCATGTTGGTGGTCTTCACTAAACTCACTCCAGTTTATCAATGTTTTTCCTACACTGGGGAGCACAAAACAGGCTTCAGTTTCCCACATGTCATAAGTAGGAGTAAAGGGTGAAGATCTTTTCTCTTGATCAACAGGCTGTGATCCTGTATGATACAGCCTAGGATGGCTTCTTGCTGCCAGGGCCACTGCTGGTTCATGCTCAGCTCACTGCCCACCAGAGCCCCAGGGGTTTTCCTGCAGAGCTGCACCCTGGGAAGGCACTCCCAGCCTTTACTGCTGCAAGGGCCTCTTCCTTGAAGAGGAATTCCTTCCTCTTCAAGAATTTGTCTGTCTTGAATTTCATCATGCTGGCTCATTTCTCCATCTTTTCTATGTCCCTATAGGTGGCAGCCCTTCCCTGTACCACCCAGTTTTTCCTTATCTGCAAGCTTGCTGTCACCTCCTCAAGTCATTAGTAAAGATGTTAAATAAGACCTCACAGTACTACACTAGCCTCCAGGTAGAGAACAATCCATTAGCCATTACCCTCTGAACCTGATCCTCAAACCAGCTTTTTAACCTCTCTAGTGGTCTAAAGTGCTATTTGTTCATGTGCTATTCATATGTTTCATGTATGCTTACCTTTCTCATCTGGGGAGGTTGTCCTGGTTTCAGCTGTTTACACTAGTCAAGGACTTTTCAGCTTCCCATGCTCTGCCAGGTGCACAAGAAGCTGTGAGGGAATGCAGGCAGGACAGCTAATCCCAATTAGCCATCACGGCTATTCCATACCACCTGATGTCAAGCTCAGTATATAAACTGGGGGAGTTGGCCAGGGGAGGGAGTGATTGCTGCTTGGGGTCAGGCTGGGCATTGGGTGGTGAGCAATTGCATTGTGTATCACTTGTTTTGTATATTCTGTTTTTATTATTGTTATTTTCTCTTTCTCTGCTGTCCTATTAAACTGCCTTTATCTCAACCCCTGGGTTTTAGGGTTTGGTTGTTTTTTTTCCCCCTCCCTGATTCTCTCCCCCATTCCACTGGGGTAGGGGGAGGATGAGCGAGCAGCTGTGTGGTGCTTGGTTGCCAATCAGGGTTAAACCACAACAGAGGTGAACAAAGACACACCAAATTCAGAGGCTCAACTTTTTAAATTTTTCACTTTTCACCTTGTGGATTCAAAAAATGTATTTTAGTAAATATTTTTCAATGCCACAGGCTCACACCAGAGCAAATCTTGGGAATGAGGGGGACAAAACGTTAAAACAACCCTCTCTCACAAGCAGTCTTCTTCAAATCCTACACCTCTGAGAGAAAAAGCAACCTTCTTAAATCACTAGAATGGGCAGCATATTTCCTATGGGATTTGTTGACACCACACTGAATAGTAGCTCAAGGTATTCATGTAGTTATTAAGGTTTAATTATTTAGTGTTTAATTGAGGTCTTCTGACATTCACAATGAACCTGGTTTCTCCTTTTTGTTCCTTTCCACACAACCTTTTTAGACCATATGCATTTCTCAGTACTATCCCAAGAATCTCCTGATGGAGAATACAGACAATATAATCAAATGTTTTCCAACACTAAGATACTTCAGTGGCATTTAGAATTGTTCACTGCTGGCTTGTCTTAGTATTCTCATACAGTTTCATAGTACAAGAGTACAGGCTGGCAGCTACGGTTCAGTCTACTGCTAGTCATTTTATAATGCTGTATGTGATTAAACAAAATAAAGGTATACCACCTTTCTTGGAACATAAGTAAGCCAGGAATGTTAAGATTTGTCTTTCTCACAGAAAACCATCTGTAGCACACAAAGTGAAACTTTGTTTCTATACAAACTGTTTTCTAAAGATCACCTCATAACATTGCTAAATAAGGTCTTGTGCATATATATGTATATTTGTATGAAAATAAGCTTCTTTTATTAGGGTGTGTATTTTGGTTGGTTGTTGGAACAAGTTCTGGCAAGCAACAGTGGAGCCTGCTGACTGCACTGATCCCTTTAGCCAGAATTCATTCTTGAGGCAGAGTTGCTTCCTGACAACTATTGTCTATGTGCTGTTTGTGACAAAATATGTTCCACAACTGATTTATTTGTATAAACAGTATTGATTGCATTAATATCTGTCAGGAGCCATAGCACGAGGAACTTGGAAACAGAAGAAAACATTGAACTATGCTCTTCAGAAACCTAAAGGCTTCTTCTCACAGTAGGGGTGACTGTCTTAGAGTGATGAGATACAAGGCCACATACCAATGTATGTCTGGATCTTAATTCAAATTCTTGCAATGCCATGATTCTGTATCAATACTTTCAGGTTTATTGAAAAAAAATGCCGTCATGTACCACTAGACAGACTGGTCTGTGTTACTATGACATGTATTATGGTAACTACCTACCTTTATAGAAGTTGTATATACACAACCTTTCTGGAGAGTACAAACCTGAGAATTATTTTTCTAAAAATAGAAATTAATATCTGTCATTAGTAATATAATATTAGAAATAAGCATGCAAATGTACTACTGTTTTGCTTTGTATGCGTTTGTCCTTCTGATGCTTTTGCCCTCAAGATCTTTTTTCTGCCAGGGTCTCTAGTACCACTTTTGCCAGCTCCTTATGATCAGTAGTAGATGAACACTGCCAGTTTTCCTTTACTCTGATGCTATGTGGAATGATTCTTGTAGGATTTTTCCTAAAGTCTTATAAGCTGGTTGCTTCTAAGGGAAAATAGCTGTAGCGAGAGAATTGTCCTTATACTTTTTACTGTTTGTGAACTGTTGTGCTCATATGCTTTATCTTGTTGTCTGCCCTGATAGCACTTGCAATGGCTGTCCTGCTGGGAACCCAGGTAACTCATTGTCCTCCCTACCACAGTACTAACTGGACTTCTTACTCATTAATTTTTCATTTCCACTAACTATGCTTTCAAAATGAAAGCTGCAGCTGGTAGTATTCTTGTGAAGTAACATGTGAGATGTGCTGAGGGTAATTCTTTTTTCTCTTCAGTTTTCCTGCAGTCCAGTAACACTGTTCCCAGACTTTTGAGAAGTTCAAGGTTTCACAGATGTTCCCAGTCACTTGCACAACAACAGGTAGCAGCATGTTGCTCTTGAGCATTGATGTGGCCATTCATTCCTTCTGACTTGTTTTAATGGGGGATCGAACTATTTTAATCTTTTATATCTGGCAACAAATCAAGTAATGTATGTAGACAGCTGCTCATAGGAAACAACTTGAAATGTAAAACCACCAGGAATTCTGAGCCAGAGAAAAAACTAAAAATCCAATAAGTAGGTTTCCTGTTATAGAGTGTTACTGGAATATATTCTGTTTACTGTGTAGCTTTATTCATAGCCCTGCCTTTTGATGAGCACTTTAGCAATAAAAATTACAAAGACAATTTGCTAGCACATTCCTTACTTAGAACAAGTGCTTCCAAGCAACTGTTAAGCAATCCATCCCTGGACAGACAAGCAGATAGGCTGAACTCAGATACCATAATTCAGTCCCATTCTCTATTTTACGGGATGTCTGGTCATCTTCTATGTTGGCTCAAGTATCCTAAAGCATCTGTGTCTCCTGCAGTTGTTCAGCAACTCTGCTAGAGCTTCTGGATTATACTTATCTTGCTCTACCAATGAGCCTTTACCAGGCAAGCGTTTGTTTCCTGTACAGGTAGGTTTAATGTGCAGCACAAACCATTGCATACTAACCTCCCCAAGGCGGTGGAAGGTGTGCAAGAAGAGAAAAGCTGTCTGACCACTGAAGTAAGAAAGCTATTGGTCTTCCAGTGGATCAAAAGGAAATAAATGTATGGGGGTATATTTTAGTGGTGTATGATCATAGAGAGTGGCAGTGGGTAATGGATGATAGGGAAGTCTGGAGGTCGTTAGTGTAGGGTATCGGACTGGATGATGGGCAGGAGTGTAGGAAGCTGTGAGAACTGTGTGTGGCACAGTCGATGAGGAATAGACTGCTGGGATATAAAGTGATCAAAATGGGTACCCAAGATGTGCTCAGCCCAAAACATGCTTGGTATCCTAAACATGCTGTTGAACTGAGCTGTGCTGGACACAGAAAAGGGTCATGTGGCCTCAGACGGAGGGAGGGAAGGCAGGTTCAGTGCAGGCTATGAGCTCTGCCACTGAGGTGAATATGCACCCCTGTGAGGGTACAGGCTGTGGTGTCTTAGGAGATGACCACCCTCAGCGCTGCACACCTTAGGCTTCCACTGGGACTTTAAATGTTATGACACAGCCTTTCGTCACACACACTCAACTCACAACCTCCCTTTTCCAACCCCCATACTTAACCCACAGCTGTCCCAACTCATTCTGCACATAACCCCATTTGCCAGGCCAACAACCCAGTGCACAGTTCTCCATCCCCTTGGTGCATTTCCCTCCTGACTCTCTTCCTCCCTTGCTCACCCCATCAGTGTTACTTCAGCCTGTATAAGATGTATAAGCTGGGAGCACCAGACTTTTGGTATTGTGTACACTCAGAGTTTCCAAGTGCATAATTCTTAGGAATGAATAGTGGATTTAGAGCTGGGTTATGGCTGTTCTGTCAGTGTTCATCAAACTCCATGAAATATCATCTATACAGAAGACACTTAGCGACTGCAATCCAGTAAATCAGATTGAATTTCATCCTCAAGAGTTTGCATGAATTGTTAATATTTAAAACAATTTAAAGCAATTTAAAATCTAGAGGAAGAAACTCTCCCAGAACAAGCTTAGACCAATGAAAGATAAATTTTCTGTGCATTTCTTATACGCTGTGAGAAACTGGTTTGTGTGTCAACCCTCATTAAAAAAGGAGTTGCTACATTTTGTTGTCTTCCCTAAAGAGAGGTGTATAACATCATGCATTCTATGATTAGTTAAATTTCAGATTTACATTCTGGCTTGCTCATGCAGTTTCCAGTCTTCCAGATTATTGCCTGTGACCCTTCATTCCAACATAACTCCATGGAGATTGAGAACTGAATTGCTACACATTGCCTGTGACATACTCATTAGCCTTTTCAGAGCATTTGTCCCAGTGCCTGTGCATCCTGTATTTGTGAATCAAACACGGGTCACTGGACTCAGTGTTCAGCTGCTGTGAACTATCTTCAGAGGAGCTATGTTGTAATAAACCAGTTGATGATTTGTCTTCTCATATGGAAAGGGAAACCAGAGACAAATGAAATAACTTCATGATTGCTTTTCGTTGGTAAATGTTAGTATGGTATAACTTGGTCAAGGCATGCTAAAAGGCAAAAGGTATAAAGTTTACAACAAATTTTTGTTGCTTGACTGTGGATATTTGGTAGAACGTAGTGGGGCATAAAATCTGACATAAAAGGTCCTGAAATGTTATATGAAGATTGTATTAAAAAGTGAAAACATAAACAAGTGAAAAAAATGAACACTGGCTATAATATTTTCACATCTTATGAATGAGTTTATTAGAAAAGTAAAGAAACAACTGGCTCAAGCATTTAGAATAACTACTCTTAGCTTCTAGCCAAGGTAATATATACTATTTTCCTGGATAATTGCCACATCCTCTCACAATGTTTTTTTAAAAAGTGGTATTTCTTTAAATGTCAAGTTGGGCTGTGCTGAATTACATCAGATTGTAGAATTTTCTAGAATTTAACTTCATATAACATGGTTAACAAACAAACTTTATATTTCATAGGAAATGCAATATTAAGAAAGAAGTTTTTAGGAATAGAGCAAATTTCATCCTACCAGTGACAAAAGATAATACTTGTACAAAGCATAGTGAAAAGTACGCATAGGCAATTGGGCAAAATGAAACATAGAACTCTTTCCTGCAGGAAGTTGATTTGCTGGACTATCTTCTCTAGGGTGTCATGTTTTAACCCCAGTCGGCAACTAAGCACCTCACAGCCACTTACTCACCCCCGCCCCCCACAGTGGGATGAGAAAAAGAATCGGAAAAAAAAGTAAAACCTGTGGTTTGAGATAAAGGCAGTTTAATAGGACAGCAGAGGAAGAGAAAGTAATAATAATAGTGATGAAAGAATATACAAAACAAGTGATGCACAATGCAATTGCTCACCACCCGCTGACCGATACCCAGCCCGTCCCCGAGCAGCGATTGCTGTCCCCCCCGGCCAACTCCCCCCAGTTTCTATACTGAGCGTGACGCCATATGGTATGGAATAGCCCTGTGGCCAGTTTGGGTCAGCTGTCCTGCCTGTGCCCCCTTCCAGCTTCTTGTGCCCCTGGCAGAGCATGGGAAGCTGAAAAGTCCTTGACTAGTGTAAACACTACTGAGCAACAACTAAAAACAATACTGTTATCAACATTATTCTCATCCTAAATTCAAAACACAGCACTATTCCAGCTAGTAGGAAGAAAACTAACTCTATCCCAGCTGAAACTAGGACAAAGGGTTGCCAAAATACCTATGTAGGCAGCTGGAGAGGACAGGTTAATACTAATCATGAAATCCTAGGGTAGCTCAGGTTATTAGGACTTTGGTGTGATCAGAATTTCATCCACAGGCTGTATAGGCAGGAGATCATTTTAAGAGACCCCCAGATGAGGAATAACAAAACCCACAGCTGCATTGGATGCTGAAATTTTAGATACTTGTCTCAGGCAAAGCCATTGCTGTGCTTGGCTCAGTCAGATCTAGCCACATAGCATATTGTTCAAGTATAGTATGGAGCTGATGCAGCCTAAATGTGTTTCAGCACATGGCCATTATTAGACAAGCACTATCAGCACTCCTATAACGAGGGAGAAGTCTTGCACTTTTTATATTTGAGGTAGAACAGTTCTGGAGAGTTAGAACTAGATATAACAACTGCAGCCTGCTTTTCTTGAATATGTCTGCTATTCCACAGAATCAGAAACACTGACTGTTATATCAGGGATCAAATAAAACTGAAGAAGAAGATTTCTGAGGTTTCTGAATCTCAGGGTGTGAACTGAGACTATAATAGCAGTTTCCCTCCCCCCTTTTCAAAAGGAAGATAAGGATTTCTCTTCATACATTTTTCTTCTCTACATATAGATCTCCTGGCTCATTCACTAACACAGTATATGTATTTTCACACACAATATGGAAGTACATTTATTATTGCAGTACTTAATGCTCATAGAATATTACATATAGTTTGAGGGAGCAACAGTATTGAAATGAACACTTCCTTCTGGAAAATACTTGATGAATTAAAATGTTTTGTAATGTGAAGAACACTAGAATCTTGCATCACTCAGAAAACTATATCTTTATACTGTGACAGGTGACATAATACCAGAATACAGGGAAACTTGTTGGAAGTAACTGTGGTTCAATTTTTTTTAAAAAAGATGCTAACAGTGTTAGGATGCTGACCTTAGGAATGTGAATGCAAAGGCAAACTTTATGGGTGTAGATAAAGCTGACTGTTATGCATACAGAAAGATGACTTATTCCAGGGTCAGATTCCTTGACATATTAAATCTGTTCCAATAGGGGGGAAAAAAAGCAAACCACACAGAAATCATATTTCTGTGTGGAATAAAGAACTCTATGTACACTTGACTGTATCTATTATTTCACATAATTTTTAAAAAGAAACTAAGTTAAGTAATGGAATCTTATAAGGAGATTAATATAATATTTATTTTATGGATCAATAAACTGAGACAAAACATAATTAAATGACTGATCACAGACCGCTAGAAATGACTTGTGGATTGATTTAAAGCAGGACTAATAGAATCTCCAGCTACAGTTTTTATCAAATAAAAACGTGAATAGTTAAAATGTTGAATCATGCTTAATTTAACACAAAGTATTTAAAGTTTCACATTTATAGTTATTTACAGTAATATTTCCAGGTAAAATTAAGTTACTTGTTTAGGAAAGTCCCCAAAGAATACTGTGTCAGCTGTCCTGCATCTTTTCCTCCAAAAGGTCCAGAAAAAGGTGATGTGGTCAATACTATCTCAATCATCCATGCAGCTGAATCTTTAAATGTAATTTTCTACTCACCAAAATTTAAGCTATACCGAAAGACAAAATCAATCTTTTTTCAACCAACATCAGAAAGAGATAAAATCATTGATGAAAAAAATCAACTGTCTTCACTGGAATTACATCAGAAATTAACTTGATTTAGAAATTACTTAGCTGTATCGCTTCTGAGCAGTTGCTACATGTTAATAAAAGTTATTTCACACCAGCAGACTTCACTTCTTGTTAATTATGGGGCTTGTGCTAGGTAACTCTAAGGTCCAATTCATGAAGGCTTGAGGTAGGCTTCTTGAAAGCTCACCAAGTTGGAAAAATTATACCTGCAGCTCGCATTAAGTCTTTGTGAACAATTTAAAAAGTAGATTGTAACTGAAAAATGGGATACCATCTTTTTTGCTCTCTAAATTGGGGAAAGAAAATGTGTTCTAACTGGTCAGGTTTCTCATTTGTTTTTCTCTGCCTTTCTCCTGGCAATGTGGCCAAGTTACCTCTTTGTTGTTTCACAAGTGGCTAAACTGCCATGTTGCAACTTCCCTTACCTTAGAAATTTGTTCCTAATGTCTAACCTGAAAGATCTCTTTTGAGTGTCAAGCACATAAGATTCTTGTTGTGACCATGACTTACACAAGAAGAGGTAATGCCCCTTCTTTGGCGGAAACTTTTCATGGCATCACTGATCATCTGATTTTTTGATAATTTGATTTTTTTATTCTTTCTGAATAAGTCATACTTACTGTAACTCTCTGTATTCCTGCTGTTCTCCTCTGCATTGTCATTGCTTGCTTGCAGTGTGGTGCTCACAGACTTGCTTTCATATTCTCTGCAGAGAACTCCAGGCAGGGCACTGTAGATGTTGGATATAACAGTCACCCTTCACATGTCCTGCAAGCTCCATTCATTCTTTTCAGATCCAAATAATGATGATTGTTTTTCTCCAAGACAGCTTGGCATTGTGAGTCATTATCCAGTTTGCAATCTGTAACAATCCATCTGTCCTCCATTGGCCAGGTGGGATGTATCTAGGTTGTCAACTACTTGTCTTAGTCCTGGTGTAAAGCCACTCTTAAAACCCAGCAAGTCATTTTGCAGTTTTCTTAGATTTGTTGGTGAAGAAGTAGAGCTGTGACAATTTGGAAGGAAACATTCACTGGGGGAACAGTACAGAGAGTATTATGAGCAGTTACAGTGGTGTGAAGTTGTAGGCCTTCTCCTGAGCTGTCAAAATTCACTAGTGATTGAAACCAGTGTAAATAAATAGTGTGATTTAGATTTTATTAGCTGACCAGTTTACTGCTTAAATCCCTGTTAGATGCTACAGGAACTATTAAAGAACAGCCCTTGAATGTGTGTAAATAACGTGCTAATCTTACCGGGATTGTCTGCTTATCACTGCTAAAGGAAATAGACATTTTAAAGATAAAATATGGAAATTCAGAATATATTAAAATCTAGACTTAGAAAAAGACTAATAGACATTAGAAGAGAGCTTCTCGCCTGTTTGATTTCAATTATTATGAAGTGGTATGGGCTGAATTCTAAGAGCTGCAGAACCTTTCATATGTTTTTCAGGTAAAAGTTGGATGTTTTTGCCATTAATGAGATCCTCTTACGTTCTTTACATTAAATTACTACCTTGTTCTTCTTGAAAGGCTCAGCTTGCTGCTAGGACACAAGGTTGTCAAACATGATTACTTCAAAGAAGATTATTTTTCACTCTACAAAGATTAATTGGGGCTCCTCAAAGCCTAAGTTGCTTGTGGAAAAAAAGGAAACAGTTCTTCATCAATAGTCACAATGTCTTTCAGGCACATGGAAAAATGTGGTGCTGGGCAGGCTTAAACACAAATTGCTGATCTTAAGTAGTGTGTAGGCTGGAAAAAGAAAGAAGCTGGGTGCAGTGTCACTCACATTTTTTTCTATATGACTGTTCTGCAGTAACTAGTCCCAGTAGTGTAATACGGCAACGCACTAGGAAGCTGATTATAAACTAAAATTTCTCTAGTGTGTGGTCATAGTTCAGCTCAAATAGCTTTCTACCTGGAAAATAGTCTGAGCAGTGTGTTTCTTAACTCCCCAAACAGCTCCCTATTGCAGAATAGCTGTCTCTCATCTCCCCTGGCCAGCCATGTTCTCAAAAGAGCCCATGGAGTTTTTTAGCCATTTTATTTATATTGCTTACAGAAAAGTATGTTTACTTGCAAGAAAGAAAATACATAGGAGAAAATCCAAGCTGTGCATACTGGTATGTGCTCTTGTTTCCAAGTAAAACACAGAGTGGTGGGCTATTTATTCACTGTAGAACATAACATATAATTGAACTTGCCTGAGGTAAGTGAAAGATCTTTTTTCCATAGGAAACAATGACTATAGGAAGTGTTTAGTTAAAAATATCATTAAAAATAAGATCAGATTGCTTTTTCTCAGCTGCAGATCCTACATCAAAATAACATGTTTTCCAGATAGTTGAGATGAAGATCCAGTGTCAGTCACCTTCAACTGCTTCTTTCTTTTCTATGGGAACCTGTTCCAATTTCCCGTTATTTGCCAGATTTCTATCATTCATATGTCTCTGTTGCCAGGAACAAGATGATAGATAACTTTAAAAATCCATAAAAGAGCGATGCATTCTTTTTTGATGAGTATTTCCTTTTAGAAAAAAAATATTCCTTAGTTACAAGGGGGATGGAATTTTCAGAATGAAATGTTTTGGTTTATATGTAACATTTTTTGTTTGAAACGTGATTATTACAGATATGTGTGTGTGTTTGCCTGCCACATAGTCACAGACCCATTTCTCTGAAATTCAATGGAAGTGTTATTTTTGATATCTGTGTTAGCAGGTCTGTTTCTGCTACAGGCAAAGTTGTTAGTGCTGCCAAGCGTTCCTTACTTCCCTTATTAGACCCTGCAATATTTTTTTTCTGTTATTCTTGAAAACCTAAACTGAATGCGATTGAAATTGACCTGGATTGAATATTGGAAAAAGAAAAGAAAAAAAGAAAGGTGCACATCTGGGAGCTCTGGGAGGTTTGGACTAACTTATCAAAGAGGCTGAGATTGTGATCCAGAACAGACAGGGACAGAGACTGAGGGTGAAACTGGGAAATACACTCGATTTGATGGCTGGGAGAAGCTTAGAAAATTTGGGCAAAATGAGAAAGATCTGAAGAGAGATACTGGAAAAATGGAATGCAACAGGGATGTGGGATGGGGGTGGGGAGGCACAGGCCAGAGGGCTGTGGGTATTGAGACTGATTGGGACAGAAAATGGGCATCAAGAACCATAAAGCAAGTTGGAAAAAAATGTTGAAGAGGTGCTGTGGGAATGGCAGGGAAATCAGATGTAGCTTAGGATAGAAAGTGAAGTGAAGTCAAGGAGACAGTATGGTGAGAGACAGAAAATGGAAACGGGAAGTAAATGCAGCTAAGAGTGAAATATGGTAAGGTACTGAGGAAGAGTACGTGGTTTTACTGAGTGAAGAGATGCAAAATAATTGCTGGATCTCTCTGTCACAACTTTCTGCTTTGGCACCCACTTCTGCTCTTCTAAGAGACTTTCTCTTAGTATTATCTCTTTGGTTGGTGACTTTGGGTATCCATTGTTCACAGCAAACTCCAGCTGTAGTGTTTCTATTTACCTTACCAGTTTATTCCTTCTCCAGGGAAATTGCCCTGTTTAGTTTGGGTTGGGCCATTCCATACTACCCAGATATCTCTGGAAACCCAGCGTTGCACTCTCTCTGGGCTGTTGGGAGGAATTTAAAGCCTGATTCTGTGGTTTCTTAGCAGTTGCTGTCCACTCCTTGTCCTCCTGACCACTTGTTTCCAGTTTTCTTGCCAGATTGTTTGTAACTTAAATATTTCTGTTGTGCAGCTCTATAAACAATTGTACTCACTCAAAGTAGCGGTGGTAGGTACGGAGGACCATGGGGCTGCAGATGACAGTGGCAGGCAAGAATGCTTCAATTAGCACTGCTTTTTATACAGTCTCACCCCAGCAGAAGTCCCATGGTATGCCAATGTACAGACACTGAAACAGGTACTACAAAAATACTACAGAACATAGTCCCATTGTTTTCAGAGGGGGTGTGCGGAATGCTTTTCCCCATGGGGAACATGGACTTGCAGGTTGAGCTATGTGGGGGTTTCACTGTGCTCTGGTATCAGTAAATAGCTTTAAAAGGCATTGGCAAAATGCTTCACCCCATCTAATACCCCTGATGCACAGAATGACAGCCTATTGGTGTTGGTATTGATTCTTTTAATACACGTCGTGAATGGGGCTAATGAGTCCACTCAATCTTCGATGATAACCATGCAGGTGTTGATACAATGCCAAAGGATGGATCTTCTTTTCATATACATCTATGCACACACACTAAGCTCCTATACAGATAAGTTACTTTGTTTATGAAGATAGTGCACAAATTGCATGTGTTTTCCATGGTTTTTTTTCCAGCTGAGGAACAGCTGATGACTCTGGTTCTTTTAACTTAATCTCAGATTATGAGGGTTGGAATTATTTTCCTTGAACTACTGGGTAACTAATCAATTCTTTCAGCTGACAGCAATTGTATTTCACTTAAGCACACTACTTAGTTACAAGAAAGCTGAACTGAGCTGAACTCGTTCTTTTAAATGTGACAACTTGTTATTAAAAGGGTAAAATTGTTTTTATCTTTATGTTGCATTATTTATTTCAGTAGATTTTTCAAGTAGCTCAAAATATAATATAAAATCCAAATTTGGAATCCTATACCACCTAGACATATGATATTAGTGGAAAAAAACCTAAACAAATGAAGAATGCCTAAAAAAGAGCATTGCCAGGGAGTGGAGACAAGTGATTCTTTTCCTCTATTTAGCACTTGTAAGGATGCATCTGGAGTACATCTTTTTGTTTTGAGGCTTCCCAGTTTGAGAGAGACTGGTAAAAATGGTTAGGAGGCTGGAGTACCTAAAGTATGAGGAACTGACCCTGCTTTGACTGGACCAGGCTGCCCAGAGTGGCTGTGGTGTTTCCATTCACGAAAGCTTTCAGAT
This sequence comes from Scopus umbretta, assembly GCA_013400535.1. Classification (NCBI taxonomy): domain Eukaryota; kingdom Metazoa; phylum Chordata; class Aves; order Pelecaniformes; family Scopidae; genus Scopus; species Scopus umbretta. The sequence goes on along the minus strand of VZTL01050457.1, from coordinate 5,070 downwards.
CTTGACTGGACATTGCCCTGCTCAACCTGATCTATCTGTGAAACCACCCCTGCTTTAAAGAGGGGGTTGACTTCCTGAGGATCCCTTCCAACCTTAATTATTGTATCATGATATAATGAAACAATGCTATTAAGCATAGTTACATCAGCAGTAGCATCCTATAAATCAGCCTTACTATCTCACATTTATTGCTTACAAAAAATCTTTTAATTTCCTTTATTTATTTAACAGAGTTCCCATCACCACTTACACGAACTGAGGTGCACAGTGTTCTTGACTGCACAGTTAACATATTGCTTCCTGAAGCCTCCTTTTCATAGTCTCAACTTTACAGACATAAGAAATTTAAAAGCCAGAACAGACTATCTGATTATAATGTCTCACTTCTACACTCTTCCACCTATTTATTTCATGAATTATCCTACATACTGAAAGTAGTAACATGAGCTTGGATAAAACATATATTTAAAGTATTCAGTTTTTATCTGAAGTCTTTAAGAGCTAGAAAATCCATCAGTCCTATCTTTCAGATGTTCTCATGATTAGTCATCCTTTCTGCTAAGAATGTGAACATAATTTTTCTTTGGAAGTTTTTGGCTTGTATTGGGTGTGAATGGCAGGGTTTCCACGGCAGTGGGCTACAGGCCTTTTCAGTTTTCAGCCTCCTTTTAAAAAGATGGACAGGGCATTGCAATACTTGTCTATGCTGCTGTGGAAGAAGATAAAATAAACTTTCCCCATACTGACTTTAAACAAACAAACAAATAAATAAATAAATTTCCATATTTATCTAACCCACCTTAAATAACTTTTGCCGAGATATCTAACCAAGAGCTTATGTTGAGGTCCTAATTCATTACTGTTCCTTCTTCACCTTTCACAGGTACAACTGTCTGCCTCTCTCCTCCATGAGTAGATATGCTCTACATTCAATCTCCTGAAACTTTGCACTTGTCTGCATTTTTTAAATTGACATGGCTTCTGAAATGATGCAAAACACTCAGTATGTCTGCCCCATTCTCATTTAGAAATGGAGAAACTTCTCCCGTACTCTATACTCCCCTCCTCACCGCCATTGTCCCCTGTCCACCAGTTTACTTATGGCTTATGGCTATCGGTTTCCATAAAGAATCAGTGATGACAGGAAAAGTGGATACAGTACAAGAGAAGGTCAAACATAACCCTAACTTCGCAGAAAAGGAGCACTGAGGATTTACACATTGGTTAATCTAATTTGGCCTCAGAAACAATGACTCAATAAATTATAAAGCTATCTGCACAAAAGATAAAGCATTCAGAATGTAAATAGCCAGAAGACAAAGCGAAAATTAGCTGGTATAGGTTTGTCAAGGACAGGTCATATCAAATAAATCTAATTTTATTTTATGACTAAATCTAATTTTCTCCTTTGACAAGATAAGTGGCTAAATGGATAATGGGAAGGTACATGCACAATGTGATATATTCTGAGCTTTATGAGGCTTTTCATGCTTTTCTGCATGACATTCTCCTAACCTAAGGAAATATGATGCAGTTATAGTGACCATAAAGTGAGTACAGATTTGGTTGAAAAATTTGTCTCAGAAAGCAGCTATCATTGTCAATCCAACAAAGATGAAGTCATATTTACAGAATGATAGTATGGAAGCAGAAAATAAATTTCAAGGTTTATAATGAAATATGAGTATATTACTTTTTTAACAAAGACATTGCAAATGTTTATGTTTACTGGGAAAGTAGAAATGTGGCATAGGAAAAAGTAATGCCTAAGATCAGACATCACTTCAGTTTTCTCTTATTCATTAGACTTTATCAAAGTATTTGCTGGACTTCCTCTAGCATACAGGAGTATCTGCAAATGAAAGAAGGGAAATGTCAAGGTAGGAAACTACCCATAAAATGTCAGTGAAGAAAAAAATGTGTGTGGATCATGCATATTTGAGGTTTTCTAGTGTATTGGGTGAATTAAGTCAAATCAAGAACTCCAAGAAAATTATTCTTATGTTGCAATTATTAGTAATCATTATCCACATAATAATTTCTACTACATGAAACCCAACATTTCTTGGGAAACCAAACATTACTGGGATTCTGGTACACTTGTCACAAGAAGGGAAGAAAAGATTATTGTTCTTCCCTAGAAAAAGAAGGGAGATATACTTACTATGGTAAGCAAAAACATTCAAACCTGATGGGAGGGGTAAACATCTGCACTTTGTTAGAGGAGAAAGCCTTTGTAAGAAGTGTTTAGGTTGGGGAAAAGAACCTGCTTTCCAAACAAATATTGCAACAAGATCTGTTCATACTGACCCTTTGCTGACAGGGCCACAAATGAAGGCCTACAAAAAGCCCATTTTGCAGTCACAGTACTGCTTTCATATATTGCTTTATGAGTTGAAGGACCATGAAGACATGGGTCCCAGGAGAGGATCTGAAATGAAAATATTTTTGCTCCCTATATAATACTTTGCAGTATTGTGCCCTTAAAATTTGAAGCTGACAAGGCAAAAATTCACCCTCCCCCAAAAAAACCCCCAACCTAACTTGTTGGCAGAAAATTAGAGAAATTTTCATAAAAATATAAGTAGGATGCCTAATCATCTTTAAAAACTTTTCTAAAAGGTGATATCTTTACATGTATTTAATCTCACTGAACTTGAGGTGTTTAACTGGTAAACATTCAGAGGCAATTAGCTGCCTGGGATCCTCCTGTGACCATACAATCTTGAGTGCTGACCATGTATTTCTGCTCTAATTAGGAGCCATGTTGAGTTAGTATATGAATCAGAAATCTCTACTGAAAATCCCAGAGTTTGAGACAAGTAAGGGATAAAATTCTGGAGCAAAGGTTGTCTAAAATTAAGGGTACTACACTTGAACCAATGTGTACTTTCTTGTAGATTTGTCTTCCTTCAACTCTCCTTTTGATTCTTGCAATCTTGTATTTAATTTTTTACAGTGGTGTGCTGGTACAATAAGGAATGTTCCACAGTGGTTTGTCTGTTTCCACTTTACAGCCAGCCACAAGTGTTTGGGTGGCTAAGCATTTTCAGTTTGATTAGGACTTTCTTAATTCTATAGATTAATTCTATTTTCTAGGCTTTTCTCCATCATCTGCTGTCTGTACACAGGAGTTCCAGCGTACCAAAGCATAACTGTCTCATTTGTTTTTGAAAAGTCCCTTTTAGAGTACAGGTGATCAGGCCAGTTAGGAATCATCCAGTGGCCATCCTGGGAGAGGGTGGGAAATTCATAGGAATTAATTAGAATAGCATTTCTTTTTGAGGCAGACATCGCACCTCTGCAAAGAAGCCATATTTGATCTCAGGAAGCACTTGATCCCTGGAAGAAAAACAAATTCTTAATTGACGGAGACATGAATTGAATAGCACAGAAACACAGAATAACCTGTAGGAAAGGAAGCATGAAGTTTTCTCCAGTCCAGGGCTTGTGTTAAAAATACCAAATGTTCATGTGCTACCTCTGGTTTATAACCCAGAGGAGACCCGATGGTGGGCTGTAAAGCAAGGGCAACAGGGGCTGACAAAAGAAATGGATCTGGTTTATTCCATGTACTAGGAGCTATGTCAGCCACCAACGAGGACTGATTGAGTAGCTGTCTGTACCTTTATAAATCCATGGTTATTAACAGGAACAGTACCTTTACTGCTGAACTAAGTGGGACTCACAATGGTCTCATGATCTCTTACAGTCTTCCAGCATGTCCACATCACAGAGCTCCCATTAATGTCTGTGGAAAATCCTGTTCCCACAAGCTTTGTGAGATGACATCCTGGGTTGTCATTATTATCAGTGCATATTAATGAGCCTTCTCTTCCAGTGCATTTTAAAAAGTCACATTGTCCCCTCTGTGTTTTGTTTTCAGTAACAGCAAAGCAGGGTATTTTGTGTGATATTTGGGAAAAACAGCTGAAGAAAAAACAATTAGCACCCTAAGGAAACAAAACAAAACAAATGTACAAGTTAAAATTACAGAGTACCTGCCCCTTTTAGGTTTTTGGTAAAAGAGAGTCAGTGGAGACTTTTCCCTACAAACCAGCATGGGGCAGTGTTATTCAAGCAAATTCAGACTGTGTCTTCTGGCAGATACATCAGCACCAGTGTCTGTAAGGTTTAGATATAAACACCTGACCAGATTTGGAACCTCTTGTAAGTAACTGGCTTGGACATATATAGCTACATAAAAAAGAAAAAAAAAATCTTCAGCAACAGTATTAAACGTGTTGCTTTGTGTTATATATTTTATGAAACAGTGTGTCATAACAGCTAGGCACAGATGTCCCCAACTGTGACGATGATTATGATGATGATAACAACGATGATGATGACAATGATGATAATTTACATTGTGTCCAGTAGCTGAGGATCAGGAAACAGTAAAGCTAGTCCTGTCCAAACTCATACTAGAAAGGTAATGTAGAGAGGTGTGAACAGAGGGGGGCACCAGAAAAGACAAAAGACATGATACTCTTGAGCAAGATAAGCTGTGGACTCAGTAGGTTAAAAAGACAGATTTTACCAGGTTAGTCTGTATGTATCTTTACAAACGAGAGCTTTGTAGGAAAATGACAAGATTTTTAAAGGTAGCAGAAAGAAGTCTATTAGTACAGCTTTCAAAAGCTGTACTTTACCAGCATGCTCAACTCCCGTTGCTTCTACTTGATGTTAGGGGTCTGGCTAAATATAACTAAATTCCATCCCTGAATTCAGAAAAATCTATTTATTACATTATTAAGAGATGTAGTT
>VZTL01050454.1:3747-14658 GCA_013400535.1 Scopus umbretta | reverse complement strand
TATTTTCATACTAAATCGAAAACACAACTATAGGAAGAAAATTAACTCTATCCCAGCTGAAACCAGAGCATGAGTTTAAATGAAAACTGGCTGAATTGTCATGCTCAAAGGTTTGTGATCAGACATATAAGTCCAGCTGGTGGACAATCACTAGTAGTTTACACCAAACATTTAACATTTTGGTTAATGACCTGGATGATGGGACAGCATGCACTCTCAGCAAGTTTGCAGACAGTACAGAATTGGTAGGATTGGCTGATACATCAGATTGTTGCAGTGGCATTCAGAAGCACCTCAACAGGCCGCAAAAATGGGTTCACAAGTATTTTATGAAGTTCAGCACAGAGAAGTGCAAAGCGCTGTACTTGGGGAGGAATAACCTCATGCAGCAGCACGTGCTGAGAATGACTGGCTGGAAAGCAGATTTGCAGAAAAAAGACCTTGGAGTCCTGGTGAACATGAGCCAGAAATGGGCCTTTGAATGAAAGAATGACAGTGGTTTCCTGAGCTGCATTCAGAGGAAAGTTGCTAGCAGGTCAAGGAAAGTGATCCTTCCCCCTCCACTCAGCCCTGGTGAGACACAACTGGAGTCCCAGGCCCAGTCCTGGGCTGTGCAGTACAAGAGCGACAAGAACATAATGGAGCAAGTCCAGTGAGGAACCACAAAGATGATTAAGGGATTGGAATATCTGTCATGCAAGAAGAAGCTGAGAGAGTTGGGGTTGCTCAGTCTGGAGAAGAGAAGGCTCAGGGTGATCTGATCAATATGCATAAATACCTGGTAGGGCAGGAAGGGAGTAAAGAGGGTATAGCCTTTCTCAGTGGTACCCAGTGAAAGGACAAGGGACAAGAAACACAAAGAGTCTCTATCCTTGGAGGTATTCAAAACCTGACTGATCTCAGCCCTAAACAACCTTCTCTGGCTGACCACACTCTAAGAATGGTGTTGGACTAGGTGGTCTCCACAAGTTCTTCCAGCCTTGAGTATTCTCTGATTCTACAATTCTGTTCTCCATTGGCTACACTGAGGACCTATACCTAACATGTCCATAGACACTTACCTACTTAAATATGTGTGTCTTCACCTCTAACTGAATGTCATCTATGGTCTTTGATGTGGAACTTCATCCAAGTTACTCTTGTAAAGGTTCCAGCCACTTACACACACAGTTACAGTTTTGTTTGAAACTGCATTGACTAATCATATCCAGTACTTACGTTACTCTTAACTTCTTTTATGTCTTTCAGTTTTATCCAGCTTTAACTAGCCAGATTATTTTTATATTTTTTATTTTATTCTTTTAAAATATTGAAAATTAATATTTCAACATGTGAAATATCTTGTGAAATAGCTTTGACTTGAGGTACTATGTGTTCATTATCTGTGTTATTTCCAACAATCCATTTCTGGAAAGCAAGTAATTAATGATTTTTTTTTTTTTTTGTCAATGCTAAACTTAGAACTCTCTTAAGAACAGATGGAAGGACAGTTTTCAAGCAACTGACATTCATCTTCTGACAATGTTTGTACCAGTGGCTTAGTACACCAAACTTTATTTACCACTGTTTTTATTTTGAATCTGCCGATACATAAAAAACAGCAGTACACATTATATTCACATCTCATACTATCAGTGCTGTGTAGACAAATGTCTTTGTTTTAATCTCATTTTTATCCTGCTGCTTTCTGATGCACTGAAAACTAAATTTCTGTGTAGATCATTGAGCATTTCAGTGTCTTCAGGCTTTCTAATCAGAGCTGCAACACAGAAAATAATTTGTGAATAGAATATAATTTGACGTAAATTGTTAACATATAAATAGCAATCTGTTGGTAACCTAACTTCTTTTTGTGTTCTTTAGTTCTGGGATTCATAAGTTTTGCTGGTCCTGTTTTCTGGGTTTTGTTTTTATTTTATTTTGTTTTTGTTGTGTTTGTGTGTTTTGTTTTGGTTTGGTTTTTTTTGGAGAGGGGGTATTTTAAACAAAGTTTCTGGCAAAAGCCCATGCTGATTATTTTACTTCTTAGTCTCATAAAGTGTAATTGTTTCATTTGTCCTCCCAAATTTCAAGCTATCCCAAGAAGCAGGCTGGCATTTCATATTGTAATACGTTTCCTTTGATATTGACAGGACCCTGCACGTACCAGTGGACTCTGCAGCCTGTTCCCTTCCCCTTCCCAGGGGGCTGGGTTGCTGTGGCCCTTTCGTGAGCTGTGATGTACAGTGATTCAGCCTCAGAAAATCTCTCCTCTCTCACTTGACTATCGAGTCAGGTTAAACTAGCCTTGTTCATGGTCAGGAGCCCAGAGTCCATGGCAGACTCAAAAAAAGTCTGAAATTCTTTTTATTCATTACTTATACACCCTAGATAAAATAGGAGAAAAACAGTTGTGAATTCCTTAACATCTTCAATATCTAGAACAAGATTTCAGTACACTTTAACATGCACATCAACAGTTTCAAATATGAAAGGAACATCCAATCTAAAGTCTGCTGTATCGATATGAGAAAATAATAAAAGATGTATAGGAACAGTTTGTACTTTGTCCCATGAGACACTCCAATCAGAAAACCATGCTGTAAGATTCAGACAACCTGAAGTGCCCTTCAGTATAACACAAAAGACAAGAAGAATAGAAAATGCAGTTGATCCAGTATTGAGTTTAATAGGAAGTCTTAATCCTTTGTGTTTAGGAGAAAAAATTAAGCTGAAAGTATCAGACAGACACAGAAAAGTGAGTTTCTGAGTAGTGTAGTGACAGAGAAAGGTCCCATGTTTCAGTGTAAAAAAAGTTTTTTTAAAAGCTCCACAAAATCCCCTAAAAAAAAACCCTGAAAAACACTTCAGTTCCAATATCTTTAGAGGATATTGTCCTGAGTAAGTAGGCATGAAGGATGATTACCTCAAAGAGTAAAGACACTGACACTTTCATCCCCCAGAGGACCTACTTCCTTGTGAGTAAGAATTTCCTGTCTGTGCCACTGAACCTTTTTCAGACAGTTTCAGTTTATCAAAAGCCGTATGCATAACTCTGCTTGAAAAGGTCTTGCATATGTCATCTTCATTTCTGCAAACTGCATGGCTTGGAGAAGACAGATTAAAGGTCAATATTTGTTATAACAGATCAGTCTGGCAGGAAATGAATGACCATGATATAATTCTTTAAGTAGAACTCAGTGTAACTACAAATAAGAGCCAGATATAGTCCTGATACAGAGCTGTCACTGAGTCACCTGGTGCAGGAGAGAGTATGTTACAACAGCCAGTGCAAACTGAGATTCTTCCCCTCCTTTCCTCAAACCTATGTCTTCTACAGCATTAAATGTATTATATAATCTAGTTTAACTAAACCAAAGTAAGGAAAAATTAATTAGATGGTATATTAAACGTTGCAATGCTGAAACAAAACTGTAATGTCTGGAAAAAAAAATCAGGAAAACAACATTTTAATTAATAACTATAAATGACTACATGGAAAACAGTAACAGAGATGTGTGTAGTGCAGTGGTTTATCAGACAACACTAATCTTACAGAAGTATTAAAGGAAAAGGGAATTTTATCTACTTAGGAAAAAAGGACTAATTATTGTCTACTTGGTTTTAAATAATTTTCAAAACATTGTGCCATTCATATAGATCTAAATCAAGAAGGAGACCTCATCACAACTAATGTGCTTATGCAAAAAACAAAACAAAATAAATCCATCTATATGGCTCTAATACTGAATTTGATAGTTATATATCAGAAAACTAGAACACGGGCAACAAGTCTTTTCTGTATTTTCTGTATAGAAGATAATATTCAACCTTTTTGATTTTCCTTAGATTTTTTCCCCCTCTTATTAAAACAGGCATAGAAATACACTCATCTTCACTTACATATTTTTTCAACTCCTTGGAGATTGTGATAAACTAAACATACTCATTACTAGATCAAGCATCATCTCATATTCAGTTTTGCATGTAAACATAGGCACAGACTAGGAACCTGAGCATGCCACGAGCATGTACTTCTGCATTCTTGAACATACAAATAGAAAGAAAGCGTCTGGACAGATGGAAAATTAAACATTTTTATATGTCTAACTGAACATTAAAACACTTACAAGGCACTTCTACAGCTATATTAGAGTGGTTTTCTGTTCAGTACAGTGAAGATAAATGGAAGATGGGTGATTCACCAACACTTATTTATTCTACCTTTGACACTTTTAGTCATTTATTTATAGTAAAATAAATATCCCCAGGCTAGTATTTAAGCTGACATCTACACAGTATTCAGATTTTTATAAATAGCCTTTAAAATTAAACTAGATGAACATACAAAAACTTTAAACACCTTTGAAAAGTCTGCTGCTTTTTGTTTTTACTACTGTTCAGCACTTAATAAGGAGGAGTGACTAAACACTAAGTGATTTGTAGCATTTTCCAAACAGCTATTGAGTATTCCCCAAACAACACTATGACATCCCCAAATGACCAGTGAACAATGTTCTGAAAATTAGGCCTACTTGGAAAAAGTAACATTAAAAATTCTACAGAATGTTTTTTTTTCCCACTTACAAATAAGGTTGTGTTTATTTTTGTGCAATGTTGTAGTTTAACATTTTTAAAAAAGAGCTTTCACGCTAAAAAGAATTGAACACAGATGCAGACAGAATCAGCATTATCTAAGTCAGCAGCTGAAAGTAGGAGTATTTTAATGTGCTTTTAAGTTCCAGTATGCAATTTAGATGTCTCATGTGTTGGAGAAAAATGTAGTTTTGTTTGTAACTAGTTTCTTTAAAGGTAAATGTGGCTTGAGAGTTCTATATTAAATTATGCAATTTCCCATGCTGGGAACATATGTTTCTCCATTCTTGACTCCTCTCTGCTGTGTTTTGCTCCAGCTTTGAATCCTCTGATGTATTTGCTGTGAATTTTATAGAGATATTTCAAATATTTTTAACTCAGGTTGGTAATATCTGATGGTAGTGATTCTTATGATTAGTTTACACTTGGAAACACACAGCAGTATAAACTTAAAATTATAGAGTGCAATAATGAGCAAACATATAATTATCCACAGTAATAAAATCCAAAGTATTTCTTAAAAATCATCACAACTTTTCTTGAACTTTACAGTTCTCCTAATACAGCCATGCACTTGACTTGTATTGAAAAGTATATGATTAAACTGGATTAAGTACTTACATTTGTTTTATTTGGAGATTACTTTGCATTGTTCTCATTTTCCATTGTTCTTCAAGTGTAAAGGGAATTTTGAATATATGTTTTCCTGGGATTTCCTTATACTGTGGAAGAACACTGGTTCTTCCAGGTCCTTTGAGCACTCAAGAGTTAGAATTACATTATAACATAAATGTTTTCTTTCTTGATGCAAAAAATGGATTGAATGCAAAGAATATAAGTATATATGTATTTAGAGAGCCCTTTGTCTTTAATGATTGGAGAGTAAATAAGCAAGTCTGAGGCAGATGATAATTTGCACTGACAGACTTGCTTCAGAATGGAATACTCCAGCAGGACTTTTTTTCCAAAGTATATTTTTGAGGGATGGAATTTTAGGAAGAATGAAAAATATTTGAATGAAGATCTTGGGCCTTAGCAACTCACAACTAACATAGTTTTAAAAAGTAAAAATCCTGTATGATATAATTTTTAGTTAACATGCTTTTAGGAGAAATTTAGAAACATTGCCTGGGATTGTAGGAATGGTGTTAAGGAAGTGAAAGCTTATCTGAAAGTGAGACATTGAGGGCAACAAGAAGACCTGTATTGCTACATCAGGCAGTAAAAGGCTGAACAAGGCCAATGTCGGCTTACTGTTTCAGGGAGTAGTGACAACAGACATGACTGAGGTACTCAATGCCTTCTTTGCCTGAGACTCCATTAGAAGGTCTGTTAGGCCTCTGTGCTTAAAGGCAGGGGTCAGGAAGACCTATGTGTGGCACATGTGGATTGAATCAGGGATTATTTGCAAGAATTGAAGCTATACACGTTTGTGAGACCACATGGACTGTATCCAACGGTGGTGAGAGAGCTGGCCAGTGTCCCTACAAGGCTACTCTCCATCATCTTTGAAAACTTCTGGAGACTGGTGGAGATCCCTGAAAACTGTTGAAAAGCAGGGGTTGTACCTATCCTCAAAAAGGGCCAAACGGATAATCTGGGGAACTGCAGCCTCACTTCACTGCCTGGGAAAATCACGGAGCAAGTCCTCTTGCTACACATATATGGGCACATGTAGGAGAAGAAAGTGATAGGGAGCAGTCAGCATGGATTTACCAAGTGTAGATCATTCCTGCCCAAACTATTTGCCATTTATGATAAACTTCTATGATTAGGGCAGATTAGTGGATGTTATTTACCTTGACTGTAGCAAGGCTTCTGACATTAGGTAGTACAATATTCTTGCATCCAGATTAGGATGCTATAGTTTTTATGTGTGGTCTGGGTGAGTAAAAACCAGTTTATATGGTTGGGATCAGACAGTTGTGGTTAATGGGGTGTACTCTACCTGGAGGCTGGCAAGAAGTGGAATACTGCAGGGGCCTATCTTGAGACCTGTCCTACTTAATGGTTTTATCAATAACCTAGAAGTGGCAACAAAGGGCACTTTCATCAAGCTTCCAGATGACATCAAAGTAGAGGAAATAGTTGATATATATGCTCAAAGGCAGACTGTCAACCAAAGGGACCCAGTCAGGCTGAAGGAAAGGGCCAAAAGGAACCGTATGAAAATCACGGACAAATGTGAAGTCCTGCACCTGGGAGGATATGGGCTGGGGACTGCCTGCCTGGCTGGAGCATGGCTCTGCAAAAAAAGGCCCTGGGGTTTGTGTCAGATGAGCTAGGCATGAGCCAGCAGTGAGCCTCACAGCTGACCCTGGTTTGAGCAGGCGGTTGAGCAGGTGATCTACTGAGGTCCCCTCCAGTCTGAACTAACCTTTCATCCTCCAGTAGTGAAATGTATCTTATCTGCAAAATGAACTCCTGAGGAATATATAACTTGTTTGTTCTCTTGCCATACAGAAGTGAGAACTGTAGCTCCTGATATCTTCCCTGCACTGAGCTTGTGAAATCATTACATTTTCCCAACATCTTAATCAAGGCTGTAGAGCAGTTAGTAGTATGTTTCCATATGTGTTCAGGAGAGCAATGAATATCCCAGACACAGAAATGATCTTGGGGTCGTATTTGGCATCTGCAAATAACACCAAATTTAAAGAGGAAGTCTATTGCCTATCACCATCACAGCAGGGGAGAAAAGACCAGTAACTGAAAGCATTCAGTCAGAATGTCCAGCACTTTGGGCAACTTAAGTTATATCATTTTAGCTAAAGCATATTCATTTGTATGTAGATTTGGTACTTATTTTCCAGTCTCTAATATTTTTTAGATGTAAAACATGTTCTAATTTATCAAATCATCTTAAGCTGTTTTCTAGAAAAGCAAGTAAGAGTAACACAAAAAGTACTCATAGACTAGTTGAGAGGATAGTTATGTGACAAATGCACATTCAACTTTCTGCTTAAGTCTTCACTAGGGAGGACCATTACCTTAAAAGTATTTAGATGTCCAGGAATGCGTAAGGGTCAGAAAAAAGGAAAAGACTAACTCTTAATCTTTTGCCATGATCATTCGATTCTGTTCTAGAGTAAAGATTTTTTTCCCATGGAAAATTTACTCAAAATTCTTATGTTCCTCCACAGAAAATATATCTTGTCAGAAACTGTATCATTATTTTTATTTTCAATATTTTCTAAAATATCCTGCTGCTAAAAGTCACTTAAAAAAAAAAAAATCTATTGAGCACTACATCTCTAAGAGTTTGATTTTACTTAGAAAACAGTTCATTGTATCTAAGAAAATGTGATTTACATGAGTTGTCATTTCATTGTTTTATCTATACCATTGAGTAGCAGATATGAGCTCTTTCCTGTTAGTAATAAAATTCAGAGTAGGTTATTTGGCATAAAAACAACTTCTGGTAATTTCTCATTGAACAAAAGAGTTAACACTATTAATAGAAACTCATTTGAGGACACCACTCCACTGCCTTCAGTTCAGTAGCTACAAAAGAGCATCCATTCTGACTAGTTTTCTAGGAATTGATTTAGGCTTAATGGTTTCAAGGCCTCGGATTTTTTTTTTTTTTTGTCCTTGACAATAACTTTTCACTACCACTCCTGCTTTCTTAACATATATTCACACTTAGTTTATTCACACTTAGTTTAAAAGAAGTATTTTAGCATTCTTGATTTAACTTTCCTATCATTTGTACCTGTTTACATTAAGCATATACTTTGATTATCTTTTCTGAATTCCAAGTGGTTCCAGTGATAAAAACAGTGTGAGGTAGTTGTCAAGTTTTCCAACTCCATAATCAGATATATTTGGACGTGACATGAATATTTTTCTGTCCCTCATAGCTTCTTCCCTGGCATTCTGAGACTTTTCAATATCAATATTTTCATGTCCAATACTTAGTTTGGGCATTTTGGGGATAGTGGCATACATATAATAATACTAAATAATCCTGTTATTTCAGATTGATCAGAGCCTTTTGATGCAGCCAGCTCTTGAGTTTTATATCTGTATTGATTTTGTACATTTTCAGTATAACAGCCTGCCAGTCATGAACTTTTGCAAACAAATACTCTTCAGCAGCATATTTCTTCACAGTTGCAGTGCTTCTTAGGGCTTGTTTGTTCTAAATTATGCTACAGTTGGTTTAATTATGAAGAATCCTTCACTGTTGTTTTTTATTGACAAGATCAGCTCTGGAATGTCATCTGATTTTCCTGTCAGTGATGCAAACTTTTTTTTTTTAATTGTTTGTTGGCTAGTAAGCAAACTGGAGCTGCTGATGGGCATACTGTGACATAGCTTTGTAAGAGCAGGCCCATGACCTGAAGAAATTTAGTTTCTTTAATCAAGAACTGTATCTGTTCAGATCTTGAGTCCCATCTGTTTCTGTCTACACAGTATTATCATGTAACTCCTGAGCACCTTACTTACACTAGAAGCCTGACATACTAGATAAGATAGCAGGTTGTGGGTATGTGTGTAACAACAGCTCGTGAAAGGCGCTCCAAATGGCAGCACCCAAAGGCTATCCACTGCCACTTGGCACTGCAGAGCTTGTTAAAGGGCAGTTGCTTAAGATGCGAGTAGGTTCACCTACATATAAATCATGCGTGCCTTTTGAGGTGGGTTGTTTGTTTTTTTAAGAAGACTTGTCCACCCCCAGTCTGTTGAAAAATATGAATATTAGTTGTAACTCTCTGATAGATCTGGGGAAGAATTTACTGCAGTCTTTAGTGTTCACCACAGTTAATTAGTTTTGAAACTGAATAAGACATAGGACTAATCTGTAAACACTGTCAGGGTATCTGAAAAATATGAAAAATAAGGGCCTATTAATACTTCCTTCAGAGAACAACTGACATACCTTCAGCATAAATAATGAGACCCTGTAAGTAATATGACACTTTTTTCTCAGTTCAGTTTAAATTAGGCTGTGCAAAAACAGTGATGAGCAGACATTCTTAAAGATGTGACCAGAGTTAATAGAACTGTTTTGGCTAGTAGGCAAATGCAAGTTCTAAAGAATCTGCATCTGAGTTCTGTAAAAAACAGAGCTGCAAAGCAGTAGTAAGGCACAGAAAGAAAACCAGTGGTTAAAGTTATGAGAAATGTTCTTAGTTGGCTCATGACAGACTGATTTCCAATATCATAGTGAAAATGCCCCAGTAGAACATGCAGGTCAGTATTTGTGATGGTAGGGAAATGTAAGTAATATGGGAAACATATTGAAAATGTTGTCTAATATCCTCCACAAGCCCACAAAACACACATTAGCATTCTATAATTCCAGAGAGCATTTCCTGCTGGTGCCTACTTTCTAACTTTTGATTTATAAAGCTGGACATATTTATGGTTTATTTTTGATAGATATTGTAATTAAGCCATACTTAATATAAAAGGTAACAATATGGTCTTTAAAGTTTATTGCTTTTTGTATAGCAGTGACAGAGAGCTGTTAAAGATTACTTTTATGTTTTCAATTTTTTTGTGTCTTTTGTTGTCATTGTTTCATTGTTTGGGATTTTTTTTTCAGTGTCTTTCCACCATAAAGTAGGTTTCTTGCACTCAATGTCTTCCAGAAACTTTCTTACCAGATGCAGAGAAATAAGGACTAAAATGGAATGATAGCCATTTGGAAACAAGTTTTTGGAAAAAAGGAAGATAGAGTAAACTAGTAGGAGATAATAAACAGCTAAAGACTGATTTGCTGTCAAAAAATAGGCATTTCATTTCTCAAATGAGTAAATGTAATAAAAATTAAGAACTAAGAAAGATGGTAAGATTACTTGCTGGGCAGAATTACTACTATTCCATAGATTTGTTTCAAGATGTTTGTTAGTAGAGTTCCTACAACACTTTCTATTGCTATTTGCTAAGAATTGTTTGCTAATATTAGGCCACCTGGAGTTACAATCTAAATTTAAATGCTTATTCCCCTATCTACTCTTTTCCCTTCCAGTTCCACTTTGTCTTGTTTTCTGCATATTTTTTTAATTCGTTATTTTTTGTATTATTTTTGTAACTTAAGGTAATTATATAAGTTTATATATTTTTTTCTATCTTCATCTTTCACTGTTCTTAAAAAAACAAAACAAAACAACCCTACCACCCCCCAAAAAAAATCTGTCTTATCCAGGTAAATATATTTTCTTTGTGACACAGCTGTGATTTAACTAAAATGTCTTAAAAAGTCTGATGCTACACCTTAGCTAGGTCTTAGAGTGAATGTGTAGGACAGGTCTGTGCCTGTCATTCTAGTAAAGAGGTCACAAATAAGAGGCAGCACTAAAAACAGTACTTTCTCTTTATACTTGT
>VZTL01050452.1:0-41308 GCA_013400535.1 Scopus umbretta | reverse complement strand
ACCCAAAAAAACCCCATAGGTCAAAGTGTTCCCCACCTTCCCAACCCTCTTTCAGCTTTTACATGTCACTATTAAAACATATGCATACAACTTACTGTACAAATATGAAGCTGCAAGCATTCAAGTTACAGAACATTCTGAAAATATTTCAAGCATAAAAAGTACACTTGATAATTGCAAAAATAAAGTTTCACTTTTTTTAAAAAACATTTTGATCAGAGCTCAAGCAAAACAAACATTTAACGATTCCTACTTCAGTTTAACTTCATAAGAACACCATCTTCAGAAGTTAAAAACAAAAAACTCAGATTTTTGGTGATAAAGTAACTGACCATGTCTTTTAATGAAGAGAAATGGTATATACAACAACGACACAGACCTTAAGCATCAACAATGTATTTCAGCCAAAAGTAAGTCTACAAGTGATCTGAGTCATTCTTAGCATCAAATGGTACTGATTACAAAGAACCATAATCCGCTAGGAACAGACATTATTAAGTTAGACTGGTACGAATGGAAGGAAAGATCCATGGCATCAAATAGGCTCAGTTTTTGTCACTGAACTTTTTTAGGCTAACAGTTTCACTAGTGCAAGACCATATGTTTACCTGATTAAATGAAAACTCATAAATGTCACAATTTAAGAACACTCATACAAAACTAATTTCTTCTTTTAAAAAAGTGCCACATACCGTACTTTTACTAAAAAAGTTACAAACTAATGGAAGACTGTCTGCCTCCATCTCTTGTCAACAAGGAAAGGCCAAAGTGATTCTTTGATCCCAGCTCGAAATGGCGTTCTCTGACCTATCCCCAGCATTTCCAACTTGGAGCAGTCTAACTGAGCATTCCTCGGACGAAGAGCACCCACAACTGGACAATCAGTAATCTAAAAATAAACAGAAAAAACACCCCAACAAGTAATCAGCAATGACAGAAAAATATTTATTCTTATATATGCTCATTTAAAAGTTTTCCTTCACATCTTTCTATAGAGGTACATTTCCCTCCTCCCTTCCCTCTGTTTTGTGGAAGGTTTTGGTTTGGGGTTCAGTTTTTTTGTTTGTTTGCTTGTTTTGTGGTTAACTTCATTCCAGTAAGAGATGTCAGGCAGAGCAACGTGAAGTGTCTTTAATTGTTCTCACTCAATTACTGCTCACCATTTATGCTTTTCTAGGCTATATTCCTATTTTCACCCTATGACTATAATCACAAGGTAAAAAAATGCTCTAAAACGTTGACAGAACCATGTCTTGATTGATATACTCGAAGATAAATAGATTTGGGCAGAAAAAACTCAGACTAACTCAGTGTTCCCCCTTCTTTTTCTCTCCATCTTCCAAGTCACATTTCAGTTCCAGCCTTCAGAATCCTTGGAATTTAGTTTGAATATAAATAAGATCTTATTTACATGTAATAGTCTCACAACGTTCTCAGTATGTCTTTACGAATAGTCTTACTTTTATATGTCAATAAAACAGCAGAACAGGTGTTTTAAAGCAAAAATGATTTGAAGTTCTTAAGTGCACGTATTTGGAAATAAAACTGGACTTTGAAAAGTTCTTACAGATTCCTACCTTCAGGTTAACGTTCTGCCAATCTGTTAGCTTTTTTTAAGGACAAAAATGCAACAAAAAAAATATGGATTTGCTTGTGATTCTGCAGAAATACCACTATACTACAGACTGCGAAACTGGTTACTGACTGACTGGGTCATTTCTGTAATTCAGCAGGTCAAAGCAGCTGTCGTTTTCCTGAGTTAGATACCAGACAGCAGCCTCAGCGATACATCTGCTGTGCTAGACATACTCACACAGATCGTCCTGAAGAGGAAGCTTACTTGTATAGCTAGCGTGAGACCTACTGCTTGAAACGATAAAGCACATCCATCTTTCTACAGGTTTAACACACATGACTTACTGGTCTCAAGTGGCTGCTGGGAAGGTTGAAAGCATCTGCAATTGCACATGCCATTTCATACTTAGTCATCTGTTCGTTGCCAGACCAGTGAAATGTTCCTTTTACTGATGGGTCCTATGGAAGAAACAGGAAGCACAGGTGAAAAAAAAAGCAGCTAGCTGGCCCTCAGACTAATTCCTGCGCAAGAATTGTGCAGAATAATCTTCCAGCAAGATCCTACCCTGAAAGGCATTGTTACGGTACCTCACTGATGTTCTGGAAGTCTCATGCATTTTCAGAGAAGACCTGACTAGGGATTGAGACTGAAAACTGGTGTTACATATATCTGAGCTGACTTTTCACAAACAGCGTACATTCTGTAGAATTAACAGGAGGGAAGGAGCGAGCCAACCAACCAAGGTCAAATAGCTGAGGAGCAGGAATTCGGCTGTTCTATACTATTCACCTACTTGAAAAACAAATGCAAAAAGGCACCATACACATTCTGAACGTTAAATTACAAACCATGTACAAGTCCTATGAAAGAAACTGATAGCACCACATCCACCATGTGTGCATGATCCATTTTTTTTCAAACTGATACGTATGAAAAACAAAGGTGGTTGTTCGGTTTTGTTACCTTGTACAGGTGGTAATCTGAAGGTGCTGTTATAGTGAATAAACACAATAAAGTATTTAAGTCCAGTGGGTTTTTTTTGCCACCTCAGTGTTCTTAATACAATAAACAAGGGCATCTTTGAGAATTACATTCAACCACCATAGGCTTTTTTTTAGTACAAAATGGCAGTTTGTAAAAGGTGTATTAGAATAAGTTAGGTATTTGCGTTTCTCTCCTGTATACTAGAAGACACATGACAATTTTCAGAAGGATCTGTCCCATCACTTCTCTCACTTTTGTTTCAAATATCAGAATATCCACATACTGTCATGTAAAGATAGTGTAGTATTACAGCTCATTCTTTCCTCCCTCCCAGCATTCCAGAAGTGCAAAGAATAATGCAGGTTATATGCAGTTCTCAGTTGTCCAGAAACAAAACCAAGAACTGGAACTGGGTTTGCCTTGAAGAGGCTTGTTTCTTTAAATTCTTACCAGCATTCTCTTCTCTGCTAGTTGTCTGCAAACAGTTGCTACGTCCTTGACATTAGTAGGAAACCTTTGTTGCCAGTGGTCCATGTTGGCAGACTTATTACTGAACTGCACTTTATCAAACATAACAGTCACAGCACTTTCCTCCAGTCTTTCTACCTCTCCATACAACACAGGAATCCTAAGTACTGCAGCATCTAAAGGAAAGATTATTTTAACAAGTATTAACATTGTTATGAATAGGTATGAATCCTGTAGCATAACCTGAAAAATGTTTTGAAAGTGTTAAGAAATATGTTGGTGATATTAAGCATCTATAAATCACAAAGAAAATGCAGTTAACATGTTTGCCCTCAGAATATTTTAATTTATATCAATTGAAAGAGTTTATACACACTAAGTTCATATAAATTTATTTTCAATTATGCCATTGATTTCCATGATGTTAAGAAGCTTTCATTAACACTGCAAGAGAAAAAAGAAGGCCTGTTTGGGTTCTAACAAAAATTTAAAAATTAAAAAAAACCAACTACACTATACAGTTATTGCAGCACTCCCCATCCTTCCTGAGTAAGGGGCAAGAACAAAAGTTCCCCATCACAAATCACCATATTCAGGCATCAATTACAAAGATTTTTCATCTGGCATGCAGAAGTCTCCTGTATAAAGGAGTATATTATTTACCAGAAAAAAAAAGAAAAAGACATGAACCTTGGAATAAATAAAAAGCTTGACCAATAAGGAACAGGTTCACAGAATACAGTAGTAAACAGTATTAGATTTCAAGATTGCAATTTGAGAAATTAAACCAACAGTAAACAAGTGCAAAGAAAAGGATATTTTATGATGGACTATGTCATACTAGTCTATCTCAGTCATGAAGACTCAAAAGGCCTCTTTGAGGGGAAATCCAAGAAAGCTATGACAAATCTGTTAAAAGTAATACAGATATTTTTACTTGAAGAAAAAAATAAAATCAGTCCTGAAATTAGAAGTGCAATGCACTTCTTAAAGATTTGTAGGAAAATGCTATAGCTACTACAAAGACAAAAAGAACAAGCTAACACAAAAATTATTCTCACAGAAAAATAATCCGAAAGGACTTACAAAAGAAAAACAAATACAGTAAAAAACCCAACACGACACTGATTTCCTGCTGCTCTAAAAAGTTATTTGGTCACTCAGCAAATACATTCTTCCTCTCTTTAAATACTGCTCAAAAGAAATTTCTCTCTCTTTTTGTTTTTTTTTGTTTTTTTTTTTTAAAAAAAACTATCTTTAGAAGTATTTGTTATTTGAGAAAAAGAGTGCCTGCCTGCCTTTTGTTTGCAGAGAGCTATCCGAGACTTGGAGAGCATTACCTTCATTACCAGTGGTTCTGAAGACGTACTAAAACTTTTTCGTTTTACAAGCACAAGTACTAAATATAACTTGTATCCTCTCCTAACCAAAGTAAAATATATTTAAAAAAATATGCAAACCCCCGAATTATTAGTGGAGATTCTTGCATTGTACAACAGAAATGGACAAGGAAGTTCTTCACGCAACTACAGACGTTTGATAGACTGTATTCTACCTATACAATATTAGCAAATTAGTGGTTGGAAGACCAATACGTGTAAAATATTTATATTTGTATGAAGCAATAGTATTGACGTTTCCAAGCGTCTTACTCAGCAACATCTCAAAATTCCTTCTGCTAATAATACCACTGCTGCAGCCCACTACTGCCCGACAGATCATGCTTAAAAAGGTTACGAAACAAAACTGAACTGCTGAGTTGGGGGAAGGATCTAGCAAGATACCCACATGCACTTGATTTTGGTGCAGCCTTACCTTCGTTACCAGTCTGGAAGAGGGAGCAAACAGCATCCCAGTCAAATTCAGAGATGGTATTTAAGTAAGAGGTGGAGTGAATAACTTTTTATTTAAAGTGACTTTTACTTAAATAAGACTTTTCCCAGCAAAGTATTCTTTAGAAACTCTGTTTCTTACCAGTAACGACAAACCTATTATAAGGCCTATCATTTTCAAATATAGTACATATTTACTTACTGAAAGACCGTCACACTAATTTATCAATTGCTCAATTCTCTGGTTCGGCAGAGCAGAATCAGAGTGCAAGTATCGTATTGATACCAGAAGCCTCTCCTGCAAATGCACTGAGATTATTTTCTTCAAATTCTTCGGGAAAATAGAAGTGCTTCTTTCCTTATAATCTGTGAATGGAAACTGACAGCACGCTAACTAGAAACAACCAAACCTCTCTCTTGTACAAGAAACCAGTTTTAAATGCAAGGGAACATGTTCAGTCACAAGCTTTTTTCCTTTAAGTAGAATTTTTAAAATTTTGCTGGTATATTTTGAATGACAATTTTCAGGAAGATTTCAATAAAAAATTTTAAAAATTAGTTGCTTAAAACCAGGACTATGTTACTAACCCTTTAGAACGTGTTACAAAGCAGGAATCTGGTGCGTGTGGGTAAAAATAAAATGGATGGCCTGATAGCTTACGTAGTAAGAGCAAAACAGGAGATCAGCAAGAAAACCAAAGAATAACAACAAAAGCCTATGGTGATTTTATCTGCATTATTATTGAACTGCAAGTCTGTTTTTCCCTTTAAGTAAACATACATTTAGAACAATAGTAACACATCCCTCCTAATACCAGCAACTATATATCAAGTGTGCTAAAGCTTGTGCCGTTACAAGATATTGATGATGTATTTTGTCTTTCCTTAGGAATAATTGATTCCCAGTAGACAAAGGCTTGTGAATGTCCATCAGCAGAGACCAGTAACACAAATGAAGATCAGAACAAGTAAGAAATAAAGCTTTAGCCAACCTGTAAGCAATAGGAATACTTTTTGAGCAAAGAGACTCCTAATCACATTCATTCTAAATCTTGTTTCCATGGTTTTGCAGTTTTACCAGTGACTTACGAGTCTACTAAGCTACTATACAACTAAGAATGAATAGAAAGCCTCTATTAAAAATGTGTGGCCATATTCTTACCTTCATTATTTTCCAGAACTGCCTTCTCACCTTCCAGTTTGGTTTTACCATATAAATTCAGGGGATTTGGTACATCGGTCTCTTTATATGGAGGGCTTGTTCCATCAAATACATAGTCTGTACTAATGTAGATCAGAAATGCTCCAACTCCAGCTAGGAAGAAAATGTTTATACGTAGTCTCTTTTAATTCATGCCTTGTTTGAAATCCCAATAGACCTTTAAACAAATCTCCAAAAGACCTCATCTTCTAGCCCCATTCATTCCCATTGCTTTGTCTGTTCACTGATCCTTCACATAGACACGCATGCTGCCCTTACAGAAAATTGATCGACAGCACACTGATCGCAGAAATGACATTCAGCACTTTGAGCAACTTACTCATATTTATGGTCCTGTATAAATAAATGCCGTATTTTATCAGGAAACCAAATCCATTAGATGGTGTCCTTACCTGCCTCTTTTGCTAAGTTCCCCGAAGCAGCCACATTGAGCTGAGAAGCAGCATCTGGTTGACTTTCTACAACATCTGGCCTTCTCTCAGCAGCACAATGCACTATAACATGAGGCTGGAAATTAAAAACTAATTTTAAATAACAAACATTGTGAAGAGATTGCAGTTGCACCCTAACTCTAGCGATGAACTCCCTTGGGCAAAAGGCATTTCACTAAGTTGGGAGAAGTAACAAAAGTAGTAGTATTATTTTTAATCGTAACATTCCAAGGAGCACATTTCCTTAAGAAATAAAATACAACCAATGCTGCTTCAAGATTTCATATCAGAATACCAAAAAATTGATCATTAATTTTGCAATTATGATCTTCAGTAGCTTTGATTTTACAGCAAGATTGAAGCGGTTGGGATTTTTTCTTTTCAACTCAGTATAATATAAAATATAATAATACATGTCTCACACACACACGTAATGGTACTTAAAAAAAGTATCATCCAAACTATTTTTAGATAAACCACTTACACATGGCTGATTTGACATAGGCAGACTATTAACAAGACATTTAAAGTCATTTTATAGATAGCACCCTGCATAAAGTATTTCAGGTTTTATATATTCCCCTTGCAAATCAGATTGAAAAAAGTGAACTTCTTACTGCACTGCACGCCAGACATGCAGTTGCCGCTCTTGTATTCAAGTATTCTTCAACTTCAAAAGAACCGCCTCCTATTACTGTCAATAACTCACATTTCTCTTTTTGTTTCAACTCTCAATGCAAGCGTGCCGACATGTACGTCTGTTACCGGCAGTCTGTCCGTGGTGATGACAGCAAAGTTCAGAGCTATCTGTAGCTGCAGAGCAAACCTACGCTCCACGTGTGGCAGAAAAGGCAGCCGTATAATTTTTCAGAGCTCTGCCAAAGCATTAGCCCCACTAAAGCCACATGAACTCCGCATCAGAACAGCACTGTCAGCTGGTTACTAGATGTATAAAGTACCCTAACCATCTACTTCGTACACCAGAAACTTACCTGAAAATCATGGATAATGTCATGAACTGCAATAGAGTCCAGAAGATTAATCTGCTCAAATCTGGGCTGCGCTCTCCTGTATCCACAGCCAACTGCATTCCAGTTATTTTCATTGAATTCTTTAAACACAGCTCTGCCAAGAAGTCCCGTAGCACCAGTAATCAAAACTCGCCTACTGGGAATATCAACATCTTCCTAGGGAAATGAGAACAGGAAAAGTTTTCTTTATACTGTTATTTATTGCTGCTGTTTCTTAAAAAGTATGCAAGGCTACAGTCAGTGCTACCGTATTAATTAGCTTTCCTTGCCACATAAAGTGTTTTGGAGCGTCTCACGGAATGCAGACGTCTGGGAGCACCAATACTGTACCTAGTCAAGTATTTACACGTATATTTGAAGATACGAAAACAGAACTTAAAAGGGAAACTCATTCACTTCTCCCACAAGAAGAGAAAACAAACCAAACATCAAATGAAGACAGACCTTTAAGTTCATTCAAAATCTCGTAACTTTGTGCCATTTGAAAGGAGGGAAATAACTTCTTTTGAAAATGGACCCAAAACATTTAAGATTTAGGGTCCCCATCCTGCAACAAATGATGCTGAATAGACTGTGCCTGTTAGAGGCTGCAGCAATACAACACAACTCACTGTGGCCCTATCTACAACGATCGTGAGAATCAGAGACTTGAACTTTAATATTAAATAGAACAGTCAGTCATCATTATTCAACACAACAGACTAATAATAAGTAAAGCCAAGATACAGCGCTTTCTCCTCAGTTTTAAAAAATACATCTGAAAGTGATCTGATTATTTAAACTCTCAATCTGTACAATTTACTACAGCTTTACTTCAGCTACTACATTTTGGTACTTGAGACAGTTGTGTACATCACTTCACCCAAAGTTCATTCCTCTCCAGCACTCACTAGACCATCACGTTTTCAAGACAGCAAACATGAGACTCATGGCTGTCTGTGCAATCTTTGCTTTCTTTTCATGCTTCCCCTCTGCACATATCATCGAACAAGAGCCTGCTCGAAACAAAACCAAAAGCATATGCTTACATGACAGAACAGAACAAAACTTCACGTGTGCAGAATCCATAAATCTTGGACTTCCTGACCACTTCATAGACAAGAACAATTTGCGATAACCGATTATAATTTGGTAAATGCTCTCTACTCTGCGATTCAAATACCCAGTCACTTCTGAGCATTCTTACATTTTCAGCATTCATTTTCAGACCACTGCTGACTGCAACACAGGAAACAAGAGAAATCACTTCCAAATTACTGTCTTTCACCCTTAAAGTTAAAAACCTTTTGTTCCATAAGGGTATATGCAGAGGTGCATTATGGAAACAGCCTATCCCAAAGCAACTGCTTGAAGTTCCCAGCACACTGCATGCATTTTCCTCAACTCTAGATCTTCAGGCAAAGGATGACATATTCCCATCAGTACAGGATGGAAATTAATATCTGGACAATTTCCTGAAAATGTCAAACTACAGCAAGTAACGTTTTAAAAAGTTACCTTCATCTTTACAGTCAATTTGACCTCAGAACAAAAGTTTATTTACATTTTTTTAAGGCTGGCCATGTTTCTCCGAAAACCATAATCAGCAAAAACAGGCAAGTACTGTTTTCCTTTTTTGTTATGTACTTTTTATCTCAACAAAGTCTGGATAGAGCGTCATAGGACAGATTATCAGTGCTTCTGTAGCCAGAGGGTACCCTGCACCAAGGACTTGCTGTAGAAAAGAGCGGAAAGGTTCTCTAAAAATGTCACAGAATACCTTTAATAAGTAGAAAGCAGTCAACGCAAAAACATGTCATTTGTAAAAGCTGACGTTTTTAAGCATCATTCATCTACATTGGTTTATTCTACGCATCATAAAGAGGATGTTATATTAGCAGCACTGCTTGAACTGAACACAAATCACTACTTTTACCAAGCTAAGCACAGTTTGCATCCTGTTGTCACCAAGTGACAGGTATTTCCCCTAAATTGAACACGAAGTGACTACCTGTTGAAACGTGTTTCGCCTTGCCAGAAGTTAAACGTTCTAGTAACACAAAATCTGCCCAGATTAACTCCTTCCCTATACATTGCCTTGCTCCTTCACAGAACGTCACCCAGCTGCAACAGCATTTGTGTCTCAGAAGCTACAAACAACGGAACTTGTGAGCCCAAAGGCCCTCGGAGCTTTAGCGTTCCCACCGCTGCTGGCTGCAGATGCTGCCCCAGACGCGCAGAAGCTACTGTTGTTGCCTCACAGCTGTCTGCACGCAGACAAGTGAATATGTATTAACAGCCCCACATACCTCAGTGTAGCAACCAGATCATCTTTAAAAGTTAGCAAAGCTAAAAATGTAATTGCTGTTACTCGCTTTGTCTTGCAAGGAATTAATCACAGTCCTCTAGAAGAAGATGGCAAAAACTTGTATCTGCTACCTAGCAGCATCAGTACTTAACTGAAACCACGTGTGGCATAGCATCTTCTTTTTGACTTTTGTTAATTTACATATTTTTTTCTTAAATATGGCTGAAGTATTAATGACGTAACGCAACTAAAAGATAACTATTACCCTGATGAGCTAGAAAGTACACTTTGAATTTGCACAGTTTTTATAGACAGTTACTATGTGTAAAGAATAAAAAACATTCAAGAACTCAAATGTTACTCTCTTGCCTGCAAGTTTTATAGGCTTAAATGCAAGTTCTTGTTCAGATTAGCCTATGTGCTAACAAAGTTTTTTACATGTGTTTCTCAACTAAGACGCAACCGTTTTCAGTCATCAAAGGTGGAAAAAGTTCTCTTTGCAACTAATTTTGAATACTACTACTTAAAGGCACACTTTTGAGCTTTACAATAAAACACCCAATTTCATTTTGCTTTATCTGATGTTCAATATTCACTAAGAATTTACACGATTAAAAGGATTGCACTTAACGGTCTCATTCACATAAAAATATACAAGCAACAACATCGTAAGATTGAAAACCAGCAGAGGCTTATGAGACCCGAGATTAGTAGACACTACCAAAATACAGAGTGAGAATATAATTTACAAAAGCAGTAAAGCGTGATGCATTTCAAGGTGAAAACCAAGATGCGAGTACTTTTTAAGCTGTGTGTAGAAACGGAACTTGACAAAATCATGAAGAACTCAAAAATGCCAATTCTAAGGGATGCCCACTAAAAACGGAAGCTGCTGGGATTACACAGATTTGCAGCATAACAGCATGACAAAAAAGTCGCTGCACGACTGAGCTCTTCCTTCAGCTTTGACATCACTCGGGGCAGCAGCAAGCAGTCCAGCGGCCTTCCCTAAAGTCACGGACGGACAAGCGAACGCGCAGGAACCTTGACAAAAAGCGGCTGTGCGTGTAACTCGCACGTCAAACGCAACTGCAGCAGCCACAGCCCGCACCTACTGGACGCTCCCCATCCTAAAACGCGACAACAGAAAATAACAAGCCTAGAAAAGCCGTCACACGTGGGACTACCGCAGCGCTCCCCGTCACAGGTAAAACTGTTCGACCGGAGAGGGCCGCCGAGATGCGCTGGCTCCGCAGACGGAACTTCCTGCGGCAGCACCAAGAGCCCTCTACGGCGGCTACGGCAGAGATGACGCAAGGAGATGCGGGATCGCGCAAACGTCCCGAGCTCGCGGGCGGTCCGCAGCCGGGGAAGAGCGGCCGCCCGGCTAACGCGGCAACCGCGGCCTGCGCTCTGGCACGGGAGTACCGACATCCCAGCCCCCTCCCTCTTTGGGAAAGAATCTTAGCTGCCGGTGGCTTTCGGGCGAAGAGCCCAGGCGCCCGGTACTGCTTCGCGCTCCCCCGCGGCAGAGGGGCAGCACGCCACAGCGGCTGACCGCGCTCCGGCGGCGCTCAAGGGAGCAGCCGCCCCGCGGCCGCCCGTGCCTCGGGAAGCGCAGCGCCCGCCCAAGTTCACGGTCACCGAGTCCGCCCGTGGAAAGCAGTCTCTCGCCTCCCTAGAAAGCGAAGGCAACTTCGGCCTCAGACCAAAATGCCCTCCTTGGCGGCGAAGAGGTACCGTTACCATAGCTCCGGCGCCTACTCCGAGAAGTTACTTCATTCTCCGTTTTGAAATGGTGGGAATAGCGCACGTTTTCGCATTGCCTTTATCCACAGAGCTTCTATAAAAGCGCCTGAAAAAAATCCCACAGAGAAGGCAGGGTTGCCTTTGAGAAAGCAATCACTGGTTGCAGCACTCATCCGAGAAACATGATTTTATGCTCACAAGATGACAAAGTTTATTTTTGTAAACGCAAGCCTTTGAAGTAAGGTGAACCTGTAAATGAAGCTTTTTACTGCGCTACTTGTGACCCAGACGAAGGCAAATGCCGCACACCCACCCTTCTCCTCAACAACGGGACTAAAGTAGGTGCGTAAGAATTAGTGGCCAGGGCTTACTTGAGCTACAGTCACATCTTCACCCAGTACATTTATTTCAGCTTGACTTAATTAAAACAGTATTTAATTGGTAGCCAAGGGAGAAAACCAGCTGCTACTACAGGAATTAACACACAGTTAATGAGAAATCAGACAATCTACTGGAAATTGAATGGAATCATGTCCTAAATGGCCTTTGCTTATGACTTGTACAGGACAAAAAAAGTATATGTATATAAACCACTTCAGTCAGGTAATACCTTCTTGGAATGCAGATGCCCTATTTTTCCTTGTAATAAGCAATGGCTATGGACATTTAACTTCCTTCCATTACTCTCAGAATTCTATTAAACAGATCAGTAATTCATCACTTGAAATTCAGAGGAAAAAAACTACAAAAAAACCCCAACCAACCCAAAACTTCAGCAGCACTAAGGCAGCAACTGCAGGCAGACCTGATGCGACACCCCTTCCTCCCCAGGCAGACCCAGTGCTCCCCGTACGCCTTAGCACAAACCATGAAGGGAAAGCAGAGTTTAACAGTTCAACACTGGAGTCTCAAGCTAGAACCACAAATTGGCCTGCAAAATATCTTCACATTTTTGTCACCAGGATAAGTTACAAAAACTATGTGTAATTTGTTATCTTTGTAACAAGTCTTTTTTTCTTAAATATTTACATTGAATTCAGTACCCTTCTAGCTTCTATTTTCAATTTCTTTATTATCATTACCTTCACTTTGTAAAACACTGTTTTCATGGAATAGCTAAATAAAAATTT
Source organism: Scopus umbretta (assembly GCA_013400535.1). Classification (NCBI taxonomy): domain Eukaryota; kingdom Metazoa; phylum Chordata; class Aves; order Pelecaniformes; family Scopidae; genus Scopus; species Scopus umbretta. Next base: position 28,598 of record VZTL01050452.1, on the reverse strand, counting down.
TATTATAGTCCATATCACAGTCATTTAAGCATAATACGTCACTGGCTGACTAAATGCACAACTCGTTAACATTTCAGACTGCAATTCGCAGTGACTAAACTGTAATTAAGTCTCCCTCTCTCCCCATTTCCTTTTCCCCAGATTCTGTAATCAAAGTGTGGCAGCAATCTATTAGGGCAAATACCCAGAGCCTTACCTGCTCCATTTCCACCAGCATTTTAGGCATTGCCTCAAACTAGAGATGGAATTTTCAGCCTAGGAAGTTATTGCAGTTCAACTGCGCATTTGTCCCTTTGTCTGCTCTTGCCTGCAGAGAGCACATGGACTGGAAGAAGCAACAGCTCACTTGACCTTTGAAACCAAAACACTAATCCAAGCCCTGTATCACGTGTGGCGCTGAATCCTGTTAAGCTTTTGGTTTATTCCCAGTGGTACCATTTAAGCAGCTCAGTATGAACTTCAATTTTGCTTCGTAACAGCCAGCATGAGCAAGTGCAGCTGTTATGTGTGTAAGATTTATTCAAAGCACTGGAACCAAGTCTTACACAGTTTTCCTTTTATAGGAAACAGGAGGGCAGCTCTAATCAGGTCAGCCAGGTTGAGGATTCTAGCAGCTCTTCGTTTTACATTTAAACTAAGTACGACCCAGCTCTTGCTACAATACAGCAAGATTGATGGTCAGAGAAGTTACATATTTTTTTTTCCAATAAAAAACAAGGTATGTTCCACAACATGAAAGTAATGGATTCCTGCAGCGAATACTTAAGTCAGTTGAGCTACTAGTATCAAGGTTTGGTTTTAATACATATTTCCTATGTGCATGAAACTGGCAAAACTACTTTGATTGAAGTTGACACAAAGCCCTCGAAATTTCCCCTTTACTTCTCTCCCCAGTCTGCTCTACCTTATTTACCTATATTTTAAAGTTAACCCCCAAATCAACATTGCTGACAGGCTAGCATAGTTATTTGCAAGAGTTTCCCCTATTCTTTTTGTCAACATAAGCATGTGCCTTATAGTCCAAAAAGGATTTAAAATGACACCTAGGCAAAACTGACAGTTAAGCTCTAAAGTTTTAAGAATTAAGGCTGTATGAAAAAAAAGTACGTAGCCATCGTAAAGGCATAGTCCTGTGACATCGCAGTATATTTTGCGTCACTTGGTATACTGTTGCCCTTTGACAAACTCTTGGTGATTTGATGGAGGACATATCAAACGCCAAAAAGGAGGTTCCGTTAAAAATGCATCTTAACTCCGTGTCCCCGTTCCCATGTTCAAGTTCTGCGGAGCCTTCTTTTAATATTCACTCGCCCTAAACTCTCTTGAAAAAGCTTGTCTACATTTTTAAAAACACATTAAACTAGGGATGTCTTTCAGTTTTTGGCACAAAGGCTTTGACATTCTGATTTATGAATGGTGATTTTGCCTTAAAAATCCCCATACGAGTAGAACAGCACAGAAAGCGTGCAACTTTCAGCAACCCTGCTCAAAAGATGAATGCCATCTTACAGGAAAAACTCCAGTATAATAGCTGTAGAGCATTACTTCCCTTTTCAGGTGTTTACAGATTTCCCCCACCACCGCACTGCTCTTTCTCCTGCTGCTCACCTGATGGAGTCTGGTTGAACCGGCTGCTCATTCCACATCCACTGACTGGTGGATGCACAGGCTGTGTAACATCGGGATTTCTAGTAAGATCGTGTTCTCATCAAATGAGTCAGACTAACACACATTTCCTCTACAATTTTCTTTAACCCCATTTACATCTTTCAGACAAGAAAACATTTCTCTTTTTCTCCACAAGGAGAGATAACTCCAGTATTAAGTCCTTTCAGCAAGTTTCTTAATAAAATATGCCTCTCAACACTTCAGGCAAACTGCTAAATGAACACTAAGTATTTCTCAATTCAAACACCTGAAGTTAATCCTCATACTCAGTCTTCAGAAGTTCAAGTGACCCAGCAGATACAGAAAGATGGCATTAGCAGACAAGACCTAGCAATTTCTTTCCTTGGACTTAATATGCATGTTTCCTACATACTAGCAATTGTTTGCAAGCTTGTAGTGTCAGTATACATGGCACTGTATTCAGCACGCTAAGCTCTGTGTACTATCTCTCTGCAGCACCCCTGCGCAGGATATTAGTAGATACAATACCAAGAACACAGAGTTCCACATTTCACTTCTGTTCCAGTATTTGCTTTTGTACGAAGAGAAATTCACAGGAAGCGACAGGATAAGGGAATTGCAGGTTATATGTATTGTACAGCTGAGCTTAAATAATTTCTTCTGTGAGACTGAAGAATACAAAGCCTTTGAGGCAAGACTGACATTGCGCATTATGAAGATTTAGGACTAGAACAAAGAACACTAGGCCAGTTACACTCTGTAATTTGCTTTTGGTTTTGATCCTTGGTTTATGAAGGAAATACAAAACCCCCAAATTATTTCACATTTTTATTGTGCTAAAAAGTTCTTAATTTTAGAGGCAGTTAAACAGATTCTTTCCACCTTGCCAGAATTCAAGTCTGTAAAATGAATGCGCATACAGGGATATCCTGCCCCCCAGTAAGACAAGTTCTGCTGTTATTCCCCTTCACATAGCATTGAGCAATTACAACAGCTGCCTACAAAGATATTATGACCATTTAAGAGTGCAGTAAGCACAGCATTCATAAAATAAACATTTCTCTTAAGACACTAATCTTAGATGCTAATCTTAGCCATAGTATGCAAACATGTAAGTAAATGCAGTCAATTCGAGTTTGACCTGAAAATCCTCTTCTGAAGATCGACAGCTGCAGTATCTAGCCCCAGGATTTAAATTAGCATTTCCTGAATATAGATCCCATTACAAATATAAAAACTAACTGTACAGTCTAGTTTTGTACATTGGTTCTACCTTATGTAGGCCACAGAGGGTCTTTTGGCAGCACTCCTGTCATTGGTAGCGAAACAACCATAAAGAGCAAAAGTAATTTAACATAAAACTGTAAACATGATATAGATGCAAAAAAACATCTTTTTCATTAAATCAGATTTCATTTGTCATCCTCATTCTCCTGTGCTTATTCACCTTTTCTAAACTTAAGCTGCTCTGTCAAAAACAAACTAAGCACATTCAGCATACAAAAGTAGTGAGAGAGTGAACACTTTTTGGGGTTCAAGAGCACAACGACGTTACCAGGAGTCTAGAACATACAGTCACCTTTGGCTTCTCAGTAAGAGTATGACCAAGCATAGATTTTTTCTAAAAATATGTATCATTTAGGCCATTTCTTCAGTACTTCTACTAATTTGTATTATATACAGCATCTGAGTTCACCTTGAACAAGTAGTCTGTTGAAGTCTTCTGTAGTACATGAATTTATGGGCAATTTATGATGGTTTTCTTAATACGAAGAAGAGATTAAATTTTGTTATTACCTGCAATGGAAAAATGTTACTAAGTTTGAGTTTTTCACTATTGCTGCCACCACATCAAGTAATTCTTTGTCTGCTGGGGGAAGGAAGGTACTACACTCCACATTATAGGGAAGGAAGGCACTACACTCCACATAACAGGCAGGCCAGAATTTCAGACCCTGGAATATACTGGAAAATGAAGGTCTGGTTGAGATCTATACCCTCCCTCACTCTCTCCTACCCTGCTTCCCTCTATGCACCCCCATACTCTTGCCACCTTTCACCCCACTCCACATTCATCTGCAGGCTTTTTGCACCTTACCTTTACACCTACAGCAGTATAAGGTCCTGCCAAGTAGCAGCTAAAGAACCAGGGCTCAAACCTCTGGCTGAGCCACTTTCACCCCTACCACCCGTGGCGCTACCACCTGATTAGCTGTAGTGTGTAAGCTGTAGGACAGAAGGAGAATTGTAGGTGATACACAGTAACAAGGCAGAGTTCACGTCTTGCAAGATACTCCTCTTCCCCCCCTAAACACACTTTCTGTGGTCTGACCTGACGGACCACCTGCTCGGGTCAGGTTATAAGAAACTGGGCTGAAAAGCCAACAGCAAACCGTACACTGGAAGTGCACCGTCGATGCAGCCTTCCAACATCTGCTGTGAAACACGCAAGAGATGCCAATCGCCTTCCTTCCCCAAATGCAGCAGGCCATACAAGACCGTCATATCTTTTTTTGATTAAGTTTAAGAGGTACAAGGACATGGTTACATCAATATCCAAGCTTACCTTCTTTGAAAGGAGTTTTTGGAGGAATATTTTCCTTGCTATCGTGCTGGAAAGCTTTGGAAGGATCAAAACGCCTAATGCCCTGAATTGCATATAGTTGCTCCTGAAGATCTCTGTTGGTTTGCTTTTCTTTTGCTAGCAGTGCACGCAGTTTTGAGACATCCTAGAGAAAACATAATACTTGGAAGTTAGATTAAGACCAGGAGAAAAGCCTGCTTCATCATTCACTGAAGTAGCTCTTTTGACCAATGCCGAACACAAACATATGTACACAATTATTCATGGTGTTGAAAAAAAACCAAACCAAACCCAAACATACAGGTGTAGAGAAACCAGCGCCACTGTATAACTGCTGTATAACACCACTAGGCAGTATTGGTAGCCTGAAACTTTCAGATGCTGCTTTCAGCAGGTAGTTTTCTAAGTCTAGAACCTCCAAAAGAGGTAAGGAAAGACAACCAAGCTATGAGTAGGGGTAGTTATTTGCAGTGGTGATCCCTCTGTATATTACATATTCAGTCAATACTAAAAGAGATCCTCTTGGTGGTTCTGGAGGTCAGTCATTTGTTCTAACCTAGCTCTTGCAGAGAATTTAAAAACCTTAGAAAGCAAGTAGTTTGCAGGATTAGTCTATAAATATTTAGAGCAACAAAGGAATCAAGCATATGAATAACTTGAGATTTCTAACTTTTCATTTCACAAACCTGCTTCAGGTGGGTATTCTCTTCTTTCAACTTCATAACATGCTTGATTTTTTGCTTCTGGTTCTGGTGGCCAAGTAGTTTAGCATACGCATCACTTAGTTTATTCAGTTCTTCTTGGGCTGCACCGTGTTCATTTAAGAGCGCATTCTTCTCTGCTTCAAATGCATCTAGTTGTTGCTGAAATACATATTGAATCTTTTAGAAGTCTTTAAGCCTAGCTTTTTACTGAACTGAAGTCTACAAAGAAAGATCAGTTTGGGAAGGGAAATAGCTGGCTGAAGGGATAGTAACTTAGGAAACTATTGCCGGATAAATGCCTCAGAATGGGTAAAGTTTACTTCTCAAAATTAGAACTTGAACCAACTGCACAAGTCTTAAGTCAACAAATACTAATAAACATCTACTTCATTACACACCTGAAAAGGCTTAGTTTTGTTATGTAAATCTTCATATAGATTACGCCAGGTCTTTATCTCTTCTTGTAAGCTAGAGGTCACATCTTCACTGATGGTTTTCCTAAAAAGCAGGAAGAAGTGGAGTTTCATTAAGGTCATTGTTAGCTCTCAGCACTTCTTCACACTAAAACTTTGATGTTCTATAATATGCAGGTTTAGTTGGAGAAAAGTCACCTTGATCTCTCCTCTTCAAGTTTTCTTTTCAGATCCTCAGTTTGCTCTTCCAGTTTTTCTTGAAGTTCAGCCATTTGTGCAAGGCAAGACTCTCTTATTCTCTCTGTTTCTGCTTCTTTTAGTGCAAGCTTCGTCTGGACTTCTAAAAGCAACCTGAGGAAAATATCATCCATCCTTAATGAACCCTTTTTTTTTTTTTTTTTTTTTTTTTTTTTTTTTTTTTAAAACCTAACATTGTTNCTTTTTTTTTTTTTAAACACTACAAGTCTTGAAACACAAGTAACCATGATTGAAAAGCTGGTAGTAGAACAAAAATAAAGGTTTGCTCAAACAGTGCTACATGGGAACAACAATACAGAAAGCAATCAAGTTCAAAATGTACAATATTTTTGACTTCTCCTAGGAAGGACTTGGCAGCACTAGGTTAACAGTGGGACTCGATGATCTTAAAGGTCTTTTCCAACCTAAACGATTCTAGGATTCTTATTTATGACTGTTTAATGGCAGCGGCTTTTAGTGGAAGACACTGTAGTAGTTAGACTTTACATGCAGAGGTTTGCTCAAGCAGAAACTAGTCAAGACTGTTCAGTGTGTATGTACTCAAGGGTTTAAAAACTCGACACCTAAAGCATTGCCTTCCCTCTCCAGCTTCAGTCATTTGTTGTATTACCTAGGTGGAGACTAAGAATCCCTTCCCTGCCACACTCAACCAGCAAATCAAACAGGAAACAACTCTTCAGCTGTTTTTCTTTTAATAGCTCTAATGGAAACTGGAGGCAATATTAAGGAGGGGGGGGCAGGAAAGAAAGGGCACCATCTTAAGCAGCACAGGTGTTTTAAATAAGCTGAAGTAAGCTGCAGTTGTCCTTTGGACAATCTTAATATACTGGCTGTGGGTGAACAAGACAGCAGAAGAATTATAAAACTTTACAGAGGCATTTTATAGATCAGAGAGGTAGAGTTGGGAAGAGCAGAAGTGTCCAATTCAGTTTGACCAAACCAGCATTTTAATGCAGTTGAGTAAGTCATTTATCCACATGCTAAAGATTAGAGCATAGCTGACTTACATGCAGCTGCAACTTCAGAAGCTAGCTAGGAACTACATGAAGAGAAGTGGGGAAGGAAGTCTTCCAGCAAATACAGTATGCTCTGTAACACAACTCATGTACAGGCAATGGTGGTAACTGCCTAACAGAGGTGATTGTACACTGGGACATTTTAAGACCAAACTCCCCAATTTCCTCAAATAGTCCCTTGCTATGGGCAGGTAACTGACTTTCTCATGCTCTGTGCAGTGAGCTGGAAGGAAAACTCACACACCACTAAGCTACTGTTAGAGAAACACATCCTCAGTTAGTGGCCTAAGACAACTTCTTGGATGTTACTAATCAGCTGCGCTGTGGTGCTTCATATTAAGCAGAGAGGGAACCTTTGTTTACCTCCCTGCAATGTGGTAATCACAGATGGTTAATTGGCATCTGATTGTGAGCAGAATTTGAGTTGACACATTCAGTCACAAAGGGTGAGCTCTGCATTAAGTATTTGTTTGTCCACCCCTGTGGATTTTACTTTTGGAGGAGTCACTGTAACCAATAGTTCTGATAAAGACAATATTCCACCATACTTCAGTTAAGTATTTTCCTTTTCCTGTATATTCCATGAAGGAAAAAGTCAAAGCAATTGATTGAACAGACCAGTTTCCCAATGCATATAAACTTAATAAATTTTGTCTGTCAATATTTTCAACCCTCTGCACTGGGAAAAGAAAGAAACTTAAGCTTACACCAAATACTGATTTTGTTTGGTAAAGCACCATGTTAAGAAGTTAACAAGAAGGATTGACGCCTTAACTAGAAAGCATTAATTGGCATTCTTTAGCTTAAGGAAAAGTTTGTCTGTCTAGTACCTTGCACATTCTTCTTTTGCTTTGTTTTTAGTGTGTTCTGCTTCCTGAAGCAGCTGTAGATTATCTTGGCCTATTTTACTTAGGTTTGCAACTTCATCTTGCAGAGAGGTGTTCTCCAGTTTAAGACTGCATATTTCTTCAGCTATTGTCTTCTTGTAGCTGGTATTCCAATGTAAGTAAGAAACATCTTGTTACTTTAGACAAAATACAGATTGACATGTTCAGGCCTTACAAGAGCAGTATCAGCTCATGCTAACAAGTATAAAATTTTATAATCTGGAGATATGGCAGTGTTCTAGCACTGATAAATCCAAAGTTTAAAAAAACAAACAAACAACAAAAAACCCACAAAACCAAACCACATTTCCATAAAGCCATAAGCAGTAACACTGTGTCAAATCCTGTGATACAGATATTTTCACATTTTGGTAGATATTTCAAAACACGGAAGACCTACTATCTGCAGCTTGCATTGGCAAATATCCCACTGGATCATTCATGGGTGCCTTGCATACTTAGCGATAATAGTATCACTTTTTAAATACTTCCACAACCTGAGTATTTTGAGAGGAAAGATCTGCAAGAACTATAGGAAAAGAATCTCTATTCAGAGCAATTTTTGAGCCTAAACAAGAAGACTTTTTGCAAGAGATTTTAGTGCAAAGAGAACACCATCACTAGTTACAAATCTCACTGAGATTCAAAAGCACTTCAGTATTCTAACTGGTTACTTTGGAAGAGGAAATATCAAGTTTTTTGTACCAAATGCTGATTATGTCATTACACTTGACTAGTACTCAAAAGGAATAAATTAATTTCTTAATGCCATCAGTACTCCCTCACGAAATCCTCTAATACTGTACCAACACTCATATACAGTGTTAAGTACCAAGGCACAGGAATAAACAGCATACTTTAATGTAATCTTAGAGATAATCCCCATCCTAGATCTTACTGAAACTTGAATACCTTTCAAACTCAGCAACAGTCTTTCCAAGTTTACGCAATGTATTGCTATGCTCTTCCTGGATTTGCAAGACAGCATTGCTGTGCGTTTCATTGATTTGCTCCAACTCAGCATTCTTCCTGAAATAAAAATTCAGCATTCCACACTGCAGATAAGTATGTCTGAATGCATTACCAAACACTGTTGTCAGTTACAGAAGTCTTACAGCAGCAGCAAGAAGTTAAACAAACCAGTAACTTTTCTGCCACAGCTTCTCATGTATTAAAACACAATCTTCACAGCAGATTTACCTAAGCATTTCCCCCTCCCCTTATTTTCCAAGACAGCTATAGAATAGACTGAATAGCACACTAACTAAACAGTTTTAAGACAATATAAAACTGATTCAAGTCACTCAACTGGATTAGGTCTAATCACCATCAATAATCAACAACCAGTAAGAAATAAGTTTAGATCTGTTCAGGTCTTTTTAAAACCTGAATTAGGCTGAGAAGCTTTGTTTATGCTACTGATTTAACATTTTTCCTTTCAAAGCTTTAGAATCGGAAAGTTTTTGACAAACCCTTTCAGCTTTACTTCCATCTGTGCAAGTTCAAGAGCTTGAGATTTGACTTCTTGTTGCAATTGCTTCACCAACTTTTCAGCTTTCTTCTCCTTAGCATGTAATTTGTTCAGCTCATTCATTGTCTCATTCAGTTCTTCTTCAAGAAGGTGTCTCTCACTTGTTACCTCATCTTGGAACTCTAGTAACTTCTGGTGCATTGATGCAGATGACTCCTGCATGACAAAGTATCACAGAATTTAAAACTGCCAGTACTTTTCTAGATATTAAAGACTAATTTGCAGTGTTCAGACTTTAAAGCACAAGAATAAGGTCAAATCTACAGGAAGAACCAAAACACCCATTGTACCAGCTACAATTCTTAGAGATACTGGACCACACGTAGTTTCTGCATGCTAGCGCACACTTGTACATTCCACAGGTTAGAGCATTAATAAAAGAGCATTTTCATGTGTAACCAAATCAGAACCTTTAGTGATAGGGATGGATTAGAGTCTAAAAATAGACAATTTATAGTCTGTATTTACCTTCTCTTGCTGCAGCTGAGAGACTATTTCCCCATGTTTCTGAAGCAGTTTTTGGTGTTCCTGTTCTTCTAAGCCAATTTTTTTTTTCAGCTCTTCTATTTCAGCATTCATACTCAGGAATTTTCCTCTGCTCTCAGACAACTCTTTCTCTGCATAAAGGAATTGTCAATATAACACAAATGTCCTTCTCTATCTTCAAAGAACTACAACATCTATCTGCATAGTACTTTCATCCTAGTTTTGAAGTTAATTAGGGAAGGGGGAAAATACCCACAAAAAACAAGAAAACCCCTACCAAACCACATCTTTAACCCGTCTAGAAACTCCTCAAGATTAGCTGAAAGTATACCGCTTCAAAAATAATTTTAACAGCAGGAATCTTTGGATCAAACAATTATCCTTCATCAAAACAGCTGTATGGCTGGGGATAAACAACAACATTATTTCCCCAAAGCTTCTTCCACACTGTACTTGCACATACAAAGCAACTGGTGCACAGAGAACTAAGTACCAGTCTCAAGCTGCAGAGTTGCTGGTTTTGGGGGAAGACTGGGGAAAGAGGTGAAGAACGATTCCTAGACACGTTCCCAATACCTCAATGAATTTGTGCACAAGCCACTAACAATGGATATCATACAGCTTCTCAATGAAGAGTAAGGAACAAGTCATTCGTGTTCAGCTGTCAGACAAAAGCCATTCCTACCGTGTAAACAATTTTCATTTCTATATTATCAACCTTGGTAACCCTCCATGAAAATATAAATTTAGACTTAACAGATGTCAGATTCAAAGTAGTTTCCGTATTGTTAGAAATATGTCCGTTTTCAGCTGGAGCTCAGAGACATGACTTTTAACTTGGAACAACCCAGTCTAAACTGACAATTTAGAACAAACCTATCTGAGATTCTTTAAGACATGTCAGTGATCCCACATATGTGAACGGCATACAAGCACTAATAATTACCTTTTTCTTCTTGAAGCAATTGACACCTTTCATTAAGTTCTTTTATCAGTTTAAATGATTCTTCCTCTTTTGTTTTGAGGGCATCCCTCAGGATTCCAATATCTTGGTCTTTCTTTATCAGTATCTCCTCCATCTGGGCAACATCTAGTTTGTATTTCTCAACAGTTTCTGCAACACTACTGTAGGAGAAAATTCAGGTATTTGTTACCACTACATTTTGTTTCTAAGCTTACACTTCAGCACAAAGGAAAAAATGCTTAGGACTGTTGGTTTCCAACAGGAAAATCACCTTCACCTACATTCCCAGACACAAGTTTTTGCACATTAAGATAGGTTAATTAAGACTTAAAGCAATTTATTTCAACACTGATGGTTTGTTTTAAAAGAAACTTGTACAATCACACAAATAAAATAAAGGTTCAATTGAAACAGAATGAGTTGCTATAATTGATTTACAGATGACTGTTACATCCAGTTTTTTTATAAAGCTTAGTTTTGACAGATGGCCTAGTTTCAGCTGTTTACACTAGTCAAGGACTTTTCAGCTTCCCATGCTCTGCCAGGTGCACAAGAAGCTGGGAGGGGGCACAGCCAGGACAGCTGACCCAAACTGGCCACAGGGCTATTCCATACCACCTGACGTCACGCTCAGTATAGAAACTGGGGGAGTTGGCCAAGGGAAGCAGTGATTGCTGCTGGGGACAGGATGGGCATCGGGTGGTGAGCAATTGCATTGTGCATCACTTGTTTTGTATATTCTTTTATCATTATTTTCTTTCTCTGTTGTCCTATTAAACTGCCTTTATCTCAACCCACAGGTTTTAGGTTTTTTTTTTTTCCCCCTCCTGGTTCTCTCCCCCATTCCACTGGGGCAGGGGGAGGGGGAGAGAGCAGCTCTGTGGTGCTTGGTTGCCTATTGGGGTTAAACCACAACAACAGAAAAGCATACACAATAAACCAGATTTTACAATAAGCAGAATCTTAAGATATATATGCAGTTAAAGAGGAATCTCTAAATGAGTAAACTGATGGAGGGGGCAAAGAGTGAACTAGATAAATTTAAATACTTTTGTATTTTCACCATGTACTAAGCTAGGGACACATTATTGTGAAGACTCTTTAGTTTCAATCAGTTACAAAGCACTGGATTAGTAATTTTTAGAATCAGATTGAGACTCGTACATACATAATTCATCACAACTCTTAAATATGTATCAGAGTATTGTAAAGTTCACTGGAAGCCAAGATTGAGGGTTTTTTTTCCCTACTGTATATTGTTTTACAAGCAAGAGCTAAAAGACGTTACAACTAGTACCTTAGCAGAAAAGGATTTAGCTTGATTTACATACAAATAATTCAGGCTGAAAACATGATTTCAGGACCCTGATACAAAACTCCTCCATAGTATTGCTTAGCCCAGAAAAGCACAGAGACATTTAGAAAGATAATTGAAATAATATCTTGTGACTCCTTTCCATTGTGTGGAAAAAAAATCCAATTTCTTTTCCCCCTCTATTTTAATACTGTTAAACAGAACTGTTGCCAAGGTTCTACTTCACCAGTCATAAATGAGGCTTAATTTTACTGCTTTTCAACTTAACCATCCAATTCAAGAACAATTTGTTGTTACCTGAGCTCTGTGATATATTCCAGGAGTTTTTCAGTGTCAGACTTTTCTTCAAGTTTCTCTCTCTCAGTAGCAGACCTAAAACCAGGAACTTTTCATGATTGATGTATTTAAAAAAATTCAGAGCTACTTGTAAGCTATTTGTTTACAGATAAGCAAGTAGAAATAAGCCATTGAATCATGACTTAGTAGTCATACACACTTTTCATAATCCAGTTAGGCTGACAAACCGGCATTGGCTCTAAGAGGTGATTCTACCCTCTTTTGATACTTGTTCCATATGGTCTCCTCATTTGTAGTAAAGATGCTGAGCCATATTCTGCTACAAGCAAGTATGCTAGAACAGCTGCATTAGACAAATTATCATTTCGTCCCTTTGTGAATTGCACTACCTGCATTATTAGCTTTGTGTATTTTAGCTCTAATATAAGTATAAAAATTCAGCTTGTATTTGAGCACTTGGATGTTAAGTAAATGCAGAAAGCATAAGGATGCTGCAGTGCCAATCAAGCAAAACTGAGAAAACATGTACCTTAAGTTCATCTATCTTAGGTCACCATCCTCAGAAATAGCCTATATGCTAGTGCACTGTTTCTGTGCAGCAAATGGCATTATTTGGGCAGAACAGAAAGTGTCTGTTTGGAACCCTCCCTACATACAACTTCTTTAGCCAAGGCACTGCAGTTGCCTTTTTTCAGAGAATGTGGCTATGAAGCAACTTTGCAGGCACCACAACTGCTCTTCAATACACTTAGCTGGAGAACGCACACGTGTTCATTGAGTCAGTGTAAAACGCCTGGCTACTGAATTAGGATCTCAACTCCCAATCTGATGCTTTTTCATTCTTGCTTATTCCTAACTTACTGGTCTGAAGAGCCAGACACTGAATTATCCGATCTATATCAATGTCAAGATACATGTCTTCCCTCCCCACGCCATAGCCAATAACTCTTCCCATACTACACTGGAAGACAAAGGGTTGAGATGATACGGTTTGTCTTTTGGAAAAAGGTTAGACACACCAGAGGAACAATATTTTGTACGTTCATTTTATAAAAATACAGCAGTTCCTAAAACTTCATCCATCAAATTCATTCCAGGTCACAAATACTAATAATTTCTGTTCCTTCTCAGTAGGGAGATGGCCTGTATTTTCCCCCCAAGCTACATGCTTACTATAAGGTATAAACATGTAAGCACAGCTAAATGATATAATGTCGAGTCAATTCCTTCCCTTACTACTTACAGTTTTTCTTCTAACTGTGCTACTTTTCCTTTTGAATGCTCTAGATTCCTTTGTACTTCCTGTAGCTTCATTTCCATACCTTCCTGCTTTGCAAGTGCAGTCTTAAAAAAACACAAAAACATTACCACCAAAAAGAGATTTAGTAAAAAAAAAATCCATTCTCTAAGAGACAGTGGTAAAATGAAATTAATTCATAACTACAATTTAACAATAGCGCTTGCTACTATGCTAACTGTGATTCAAAGTATCCCTCAGTAAAGATATTAGCCATTTGTTAAAACGACAGCCACCACCACCCCCCGAAAAACAAACCTGTATAAGAGCTTCAAACTATACTCAAGACCACTGGTTTTCAAAGAAATTAGTAGTCTGACCAACAGATTGATATTGTAACAGAGGTATTTCTAGGCTTCCTTACTTGAACTCCGATTTACTCTGCACCTCAACAGCAAGATTAAGATAATTTGTTGTTTGACCTTTCTTTATTTTCACTCTACAGAAAATAGAAGAAACTACTGAGCTGAGGACAGAAACAAAACAGGATCTGCAGTTCTGTTGTAAGCCCTTCATTGCTTGCTCCTGAACAGCTCAGAATTACTATCCTGTGCAGTGCAAATGGTCATACCTTTTCCTTCGCATCCCTCTTCTTTCTAAGCTTCATCAACTCCATACATAGGTTGCTCATTTTCTTCTGCACGCCATCTTCAGACAGCTTATCAGAGACAAATATAAAATTACTAAGCATAAGTCCTTCATACGAATTACTCCTCACACAATCTTTTAAGTGCCCCCCTCCCAAACACAACATTGATCTCTACCCGTCCTTGAGATGGACGTTAGCAGGTCCCACTGTCTTTAGACAGAAGCGCACAAGATCCCAAACCAGACATGCTCTATCCCTATGGCAATGAAGGGGCACGGGGAATGTGAAAACAGATGCTGATCAGCAACTAAAGTTTCCTCTTGCCCAGGGAGCTTAATAACAGCAAAGTCAAAGCAAATTTTTGCTTATTTGTCTGAATAACAGCGAAGTCAATGCACTTATTTCTGTGAATACCTTTGACTTTAGTAGTTCATTGGTTCTTGTTAGTTCCAGAAGCTGTTTTTTTAGGCATGCAACAGTTGCCAAGAGAGATGTTTTCTCCTGAAGTGCAGCACTCAGCTTTGCTTCCATCTTAACAAAATCCTCATCCAGAACCTGAAGTTTTTTATCCTGCTCTCCACGCTCTCTCACTAATGCACGAATCTAAAACAAAAGAGGCATTTTCTTTATTTCCTACAATTATTCTTAAATAACATCATTAGTGTATGCTTGTTGTTTTCTTGGAGAGGCTAAGTATCCAAACTGTATTAATTTTCATTCAGAATATCTATCTTCAACTCTGTCATTCACAGGAAAGGAGATAACAGAATCACCACAATCCTCTGTTCTTACACAGCACAGATTTGCAGTCCTAGCATTTCATCTGACATTTTACACTGCTGAGCCAGTACACGTTGAAGTTTGAATAGTCCTAGCTGCAACTTGGAACAGAAGCCAACTCTCCTCTATGGTTGTGGAATAGAGAGACAGAATGTGACATCTGAGACACGTGAGGCATAGCTTAGTACACAGAAGTGTACTGATAAGGAAAAGCTAGTTGCCTCTTAAATTTTAAAATTATGTCAATTATTAAGCAAAAATCTCAGTAAACAGTTGTTAAATAAACCAGAACCTTTTTGGAGTAGAGAACATGGGAGAACAAAATCCTTTTTTTTTTTTTAAAAAAAAAGACTGGCTGCATAGCTATTCACAATTAGTAGTAATTTATGTAATTCCATTGACAAACCCAATGTTTTCTACATACCATAACATTTGACAATCTCTACTGTGCACAGAGCTGCTTGCAAACTACTTGTATGCTATGTTATGCAAAAGAGACTCATTTTACCAGCTTGTATTTTTCATGACAGTAAGTGGAAAACACATTACAGGATTGCACTCACATAATGTATTCATACCTCCTTCTCCAGTGTCTTCTGTTTCTTTTTCTCTTTCATAAGGATAAGATCTTTTTTAGGCTTCAGAGTCCTTTGAGCTGGCTTTTGAAAACAGATGTATTAGAAATATTTAAACTGCTCTCTAGATGCATACTAGTTTAACAACACAGTTAAATATAAGAGTAGATGCCTTCATATAAAGATACACACACACAAAATAAAAAACAAACATCTCTCTCCCACACATAGGGCTGACAAGTATCAGGTTAGGATGGGTTTTACCCTTGTACTTTCTCACAGGCATTACTCTGAACAGACAGCTTATAACCATTGTGACAGGAAGGAGATTAAGAAAGTTTGAGATATTAGCACCCCCTAAACACCATAAAAAAACCCCACTGTAATGTCTTAACCACAGACTTGTTCACAGAATTTCATCCTACATCATGAGTACTAAGAAACTAAATTAGGAAGTCAGGATTATAGCTTTTCAATTTGTTAAGCTATGCATCTTCAAATCCATATCCTCACACATTGCACTGAGAACCTTTGTTTCTTCTACCACCAGGTTTCTGCTCTGCCCTGTCCACCATATGAAAGCAGAAACACGATCTTAAAAAGAAGCAGCTGCACCATAATTACATGGGGAGCAAGAGGCAAAAAAACCCCAACATTGTAACACCAAAAACAACAAGCCACTCTGTAGTCCCAAGTAATCACATGATTCCCAAAGATGCTGCAATTCCATTTTTCCTTCTTAGTTACTGAGGAATACAGGCACAGTAACACATTCCATAGTTTACTCAGGTAGGTTAATAGTAACGTATAAAGGGGCTACATGATTTAACTAGTCACGGTAAGCTTTAGCTGGAATTTAACAGTGCTACAGACATCAAGGAGTCATCTTACTGTTGATCCAAGAGATGAGAGTCTCCTCCCAGTTACAGGGGTAGGTGCACTCTTCTCACTGTTCAGATTTGTCTCACCTGCAGAAGGATGTAGAAAAGAATGGTGAAGGAAAAGGGCATGCATGCACATGCTGAGGGGAATTTAACCAAACTAGACAAGGTTAACTGGCTATTTAGACAAGGCAGAATGCCACTTGGTTATTAGACCATCCACTTCACAACCCAATGCCAGCTGTTTTCTTATTACAATCTGGCAGTTCAGTATTAGTCATCAGGGCACTTTGTCGACAGAGTTTAGAGAGAGGCTACCAGATGACAATCAGTTTTGAGAATTCAGCTTCTGCCCAGTTTCCCCCTCACCATCCAGACCCATATCGAGGGATGCTTTATATCTGAAAAGCCCACAGAAATACCACTAAAAACAAGGTTAATGAAATAAATAATTTATTTGATCTTCAGAGGTCCCCCTAATTAGCAGGAGTCACATATAAAGCTATTTTTGGAAGATTCAGTTAGACATGTTTTTACAGCTGCTATCCCCTTGAGCTGGAAGGTAGGCAGCGAGCCCCTGCAACAGAAAACAATTTCTAAACAAGAACAGAGCAGTAACAGCATGTAAGCGCTAACAATTGTAGCATTTAAAGGTATCATACCATCGTGTTCTGTGCAACTTTTAGGACTACTTACTCGTCTGTTTCCTAACCCGTTGATGTGTTTCAGATGACAGAGAACTTTTCAGCGCATCTGAAGATTTACCACCACAGGATCCTTGCAGCGGGGTACATACTAGAAATTAGATTTTCAGAAAAGAGATAACTATTAAGGTAAATGATCAGATTTTCAACTTTGACGAGTTGAGGCTTGTAACACGTCTAAGTTAAATCCACTTAAAAAAAGAAAAGACAACCCCAACCAACAACTGGAATCTCATCCTCCATATGAACAAAAAGAAAATATACAGCACACATGGTAGGAGGAAAGGGTTTGTTTACTACACTGTTAACAAAATTAGAATCTGTGATTTACATATACAATATTGCAAGGCATCTTATTCATGATAGCAAAACCCAAATGGTTAGAGGATCTTAATGCTAATTGGTGAAAAAGACAGTCTAAGGCTTTAAAGAATAAAAAGCAAACTTTACTTTTTTTTCTTAAACATTTTCTTCAAGTTTAGAAGAGGCTACTTAGATGTTACCGAATGCCAAACTTTTCCTCCAAAGAACTGACTTAAACTTTTATAAAAAAATTTAAGAGTTTTTTACAGAACTAAACAATTTTATGGACCACAGCAGACAGAAACAAGATGGCTACAAATTATTCATACACTTATCATTACAGTCAGGTGGCCTCAACCCAATAAATGCTTATCTACTTGCTTCACCTTTCTGCAAATGAGAGCAACTGAATTTGAGAACAGGTGACAGTGGCAGAGAGGCATTCAGCCACGGGCAAAAGATCACTGTGAGAAATTTTTACATTAGAAAACGCTCTCAGTAGCTTCAGTCGTGACTAGTTCTATTCATTTCTCTTGTAGTTTTATATCACGACATCGAAAGGCTATCAAATCCTGGTTTGTCGACGTTTTTGTTTACTACATACATATGCTCCCTACTACATTTAGTAGCCGTTAACCTACATCCAGGATTCGACCTGAAGCCGGAGTTTCTTTTCCTCAAAAGGAGACTCCTAGAAGCGCTTCGGCAAGGGGTCCTCAAACACACCGTAACTCCCCTGACAGGGGCAGCACAAGCAACCGCGCTGCAAACACACCGTAGCTCCCCTCACAGGGGAGTGTAGGCAGAAGGACTGGGACACACGGAGGTAACCGGCCCTCCCTCCTCCCGGCACTACTGCGGAGGGCTCGGGCTCGCTCCCCCGCGCCACCCGCGGACAGGAGACCGCCGCGCACGTACCCGAGCTCTCGTTGAAGCGCCGGAGCGGAGCCCTGGAGAAGGCCATGGCGGCGGGCGCGGCGCGGCGCAGCCCTCTCGTCCTTCAAAGGCACCAACGGCCGCCGCCACGCGTCGCGGGCAGCCAATCCCCTCCTCCTGCCCGGAGCTCGCTCAGCCAATCAGCGCCCCTTGCACGGGGCACGCGCGCCGCCGCCCTCAGCGACGTGCTCGGGGGAGGGTGAGCAGCCGCGGCGCGGCCTGGGCCGGGCGCATGCGCGGAGCGGGGCCGGGCCCGCCGTCGCCCATNNNNGCCGGGCCGGCGCGGGGAGGGCGCGGGGCGCCGCGCTGGGAGGGAGGGAGGGAGGGAGGGGACGGCCCGGCTGCCTCTCCGGGGGGGTTGGAACGCCTCCTGCCCTGTTGCGCCTGCTCTTTTCTTCCCCCCTGCTTTAGATACCTAGATTTTGATAGATTAAAGGCGCCACTTGGCAGAAACAGTTTTGCCGGTCCGTCAAAGGCGGTAGGAAAAGCACAGCCGACAAATTCACGTGGGTTTGCATCCTTTCGCTTGCAGTGATTTGGGCGGTTTTTAAGCGCGTAGTTTCCATCACTGCTGAAAGCAAAAAAGAAAAACCCAGATCAAAAGCAGATCTGCTTTCACACTAGTAACAAACAGTTCTTCGTAGCATAATGTATATACATTGCACCATAGCTGTACGTTACCCGTGGCAGAAACACTGCCGCTTTCATGGGAAGTCTATTAGAAATGGCATTACCGTCTGAGAAACACAAGCACTTTCAATGAATTGAGATACTGGAACAGTGATGGCTATTTTTACCGTACTAATTGCCTCATTTAAAAAAAAAAGAAAGTTGCATAACAAAAGATAATTCTTTGATCGTCTACGTGCAAGTCTATACTCGTAGGGCCAGATCACCCTGTTCGTTTTCAGTAGAAAACAAGAAGGTAAGTTGGGAGTAAAACTTCACAATTCAACCTGAACTAGACACCGAATGGGTTTTCCTGTTTTGTAATATCGTACATGTCTTTTGCAGGGTAAACTTTTTGACTCTACAGTAACTGATGAAGGAACATGGACGTTAGGTAAGAATAACCTACATCTGAGATGACATTATGAGGGTAGTAGAACTTCTCAAAATATGCTGCAGAACAGTTTACTCCCTTTTTTTTTTTTTAATGGGAAGAGTACTTTCTCCCCTGTACATAGCTTTGTAAAAAACACAATCGTGATTGCCACACTAAGGAACTGAGGTAGTACAAAAGCCCTAGAGATTACGATTAATGGAGAAGTGCCGTATCTTGGAGGACAGTAGTCAGTGGATTACAAACAGTTCCATATAGTGAGAAGTCTTTTGCAAACCCTCATTAAAGCTAGATATTATGGTACAGTTATATGGTCTGCGCCTCTCCATAATCATTACTTTTCTTGTTTTTTCTCCTTCTGTTATGCTTTGTATTTTTGGGATGGGTGACAAACCCATCAAAAAAAACGCAGAACAAAAAGCAATCTAAAAATCACGCTAAGGTACCTACAGGTGATGAGTAAAAAGAGCTTCTCTGATTGTTACATCATAAATATTGTAAAGTGTCCAGAATATTTTGGGTTTTGGCAATCACGTTTCAGGACTCTGCCTCTCAATGTTTTCCCATGATGGATTTTGTTTTCCATTAAATATTTATTCTAAGTATTGATTAATAATTTAGTAACTTAAACATGGAAACTAGAAGTGTAAACAAACATTGTGAAGTGAAGCCTACTTTTTCCGGTATGCAAATAACCTTCAAAATACAATTTATAATGCTGTCGTTACTCAATTAGGTAGAACTAAACATCCTATATGTTAACTTTGACATGTCCTTCCAATATATTGTCTATAGGCATACTGTCTGTGTTTAAATAAATTGATTATACCTCCGTATGTCGCTACAACTTGGATCTGGCTTTTATTGGTATTAAGGCTCTGTAAAGGCAGACCTCAAATCCTTCATTATTGCCTTAGCCAAGCTGTGTTTATTAATGGATTAAATCTTTTCTCTGTTGTGAACCTCACTAAAAGGTTAGTTTATGCTTGCAACAGTTCTTATGAACTGTGTTTTAATCCCTTAAAACAGCTTCAGCATTTTATAGGCCACAAAGGGGATACATGGCTGTATAGGCTATCTGTGCTTCAGCTTTCCTGTTTCTTGTTAATGTTTATTCATTTATCAGTAACCCTGTTGGCACTGGCACTAAGAATTTGAATTACTTCACCAAAAAAATCCTGTGTTTGTTAATGGCAAATTCACCAAAACAACAAGAAAGTCTATAGCACATAGGACCGAGTTTAATGGTTGTTTTATGTGTCTTGTTTTCATTCAACAGAAGACAGGAAGCTGATACGAATCATTCTCATGAAGACAAATCGAGATGCTGGAAATTGCTGGACATCTCTGTTAGAAAATGAATATGCTGCTGATCCTTGGGTACAGGACCAGATGCAAAGGAAGCTTACGCTGGAGCGATTCCAAAGAGAGGCAAGTTAAAGGACCATAGTTACTCCTCATACTGTGTGTTTGCACACAGAGGTTATGGTCATGAAAGCTAAGCAAAATTGTTCTGCTGGCCAGTGCCATGGAAGCATGTACTGTTGTTCAATACATATAGTACTTTCAAGAGGTTATTCTGTCCGTAGGCTGTTGAAGGTTTTGTGAAAAGTTAAGATGACTTCGCAGGGCAGGTATTGCTGTTTTAGGGTATCTTGCATAATACTAACAACTTTTCACTTAAGTTAGGCTACGCACAATTTCTATAGTTATCTAGAATTATTTACAACAAACTTCTAACACCAAGCTCTATTGAATATGTTTGTTTATAACATCAGATGATGTAGAATAGTTAGCTGGAAAATATCTTCCTTGACCTT
The DNA here is from genome assembly GCA_013400535.1 of Scopus umbretta. NCBI lineage: Eukaryota > Metazoa > Chordata > Aves > Pelecaniformes > Scopidae > Scopus > Scopus umbretta. The sequence continues at coordinate 7,566 of VZTL01050452.1, read as the reverse complement.
TTACTAAAATTGCTTAAAATGTTTTGGTACACCTTTAGCACACAACTATTCCTACGCAATTCTGCAGAGTTGTAGAATTACAACTTATTATTTAACAGCTGAATCAGCACACTACATACTGCAACGAAGAACATAATTTTTATGAAACTTGTTATCCAGCATGGCAGGTACTTATATTTTCCAATAGTAATTTCAAGGGACACCAGAAGCCAGAAATTTTTCTTAAACTTTCCGTACTATTTCTTTACTGGGAGATCTAACTGCTTGCCAAATTGAGAACAGCATTACAAAGTCGCTTCAGCAGTAGGCAACCAAACTATGACAATTCAAGGTTTATTTGTTGATACATTTTCCAAGAGTTTCAGTGCCATGACAAATGGATGACAAGACACGTCCTTGCTACAATGGCAGGATATTAACAGAAACAGTTTTGTACTTTTTGTTCATTAGTTGTTTGCTTTCCCCCCCTCCCCTAAACATTTTTATTAAGAATAATCTATCTGTTAAATTTCTCTCTTACCTCCATCAGAACCCTGGATTTGACTTCAGTGGGGCAGAAATTTCTGGAAATTACAGCAAAGGAGGACCAGACTTTTCTAGTCTTGAAAAGTGAAGTTTTTATCTGTGTTCATTGAGAGAAATTACACATTACACTTCAGCATTGGAATCATGTAACTGGTGAAGACTTCAGTGATCTCTTCAATGGATTGTTGTCAAGTAATTACTTCAGTGAAAAGGAAGAAGACCTCTTCCAGTAGAACAAAGTGCTAAAAACTGATATATAAGCTGTGATAACTTTCTAATACTAAGAGAAAACCTGTAGAGAAGGGTGTACACAAAAATAACATCTTCAAGCAGAATGTTGCGTTTTGGGTTTTTTGTGGGTTGTTTTTTTTTTAGAAACACCGTCGTAAACTAGTCAGTTATAAATATACCACTTGTCTTTACGCAAGAATATTTTATTCACCGTTGAAGAATAAATCTTAGAAGCAAGATATTTAATATCTTCTCTAAACTTGCAACAGGAAGGATATTACGAAGGCTAGTTACACTTTCCCTCTGTAGCAGTCCTCTGAGAACTCACAAATGTCATTCTAAACCAGTGGTTTAAATAAATAAATTACTGCATCTTGCATCAAATAAGGTTTTGCAATCCACTGTGCTGTCAAATATAGTACTAATGATTAATACTTGCTATCAGGTAAGTGATACTAGAAAACTGAAAGGTCAAGTGAAAGTCTGGATATAAATAATTTTATGTGTTAATGTAATACAGCCTTTCAGTATAAATATTTAAGATTTTTGGAAGTAAGAGAATATGATGACTTCTGAAAGGAATAGGAAGTCCCCGAGTAGGAAATAGTATCTTGCATCTATTCCTTACTGACATACAGCACAAGTTGTTGGTAGTGTATCTAAGGTGCTCTAGATTTTTGTAGATAGTTTTAAATTTAACAGCCACATTTTAAATTCAGCTATTGCATGATACAGTATTTTGCATGTGCCGATTATGTATCCGGAATTTTCTACTCATTGTTAAGGATAGAGCTGAGAAACACTCCAACCATGGGATTTTACAGGATGAATGCTATATCAAACAGACTAACAGAGGAAGAAAACATGATTGCCAAATCCTGTTCTTTCTGAACTCTGAAACTACTGCACAGGCAGCACAACTTCAGTCCTAAGCAGAAGTCTCCCTGGAGATAAATTGCCAGCAGCTGTCCATCATACTGCTGAGCCTTATTTCTAAAATTGCATCATTATTTCAGTTGCTATGTGGCAAAAATAAAGCAATAGTTGAGGAAGAATGCTCTCGTCATAATAAATCCAATGGTTTCTTGTACGAGCAAGCAAGCATTAATACTCCTGAAATAATCAAGTGTGCTCCTTCTACCCATGTCATCTTTGCAGAACGTAAAGTAAGAGCATGCACTGTGCTTGGGTTTTAGAGAACTTGCCTTACTATACCAAGGAAAGTAGTGTTGTATCAAACGCTGATTTATGGCTATGAAGGTTTCTGTCTTTACCATGATTCTAGTATAGAAGGTGGATGGTATAGTTAAGAAATGAATGAGACTGCTGCAAATGTAACTGAAGACAGAGGGAAGATAGAAAAGAGTTAATGTTGCATCAAAACAGTGAAGTACTATCCAGTGAAACAGTATTTTTTTGTTACAGCAGTTGGTTTGCACAGGACAGTTGTATACATCTTTTTCTTATAGCACAAATTTAGAATGGCACCTGACAATTCAGTACATGAACTTATATTTACTATATGGACTTTTAAAGCTAAACTTTATTCCCCTATTTTCTGCTTCATGAAGTAGCATCAGAGTCATCCTACAACCAAGTCCAACGCTGATACCAAGGAAAGAGGTCAGCTGTGAAGTATGAATTCAGGCCTTGTGGCTCTGCATTGTTTTAAGAGGAAAGGTTTGAACTACTTGGTTAGCTACTTCTGTCATCTGCTGTAAGTTACAGCCCTACAGCCCTCCAATTTTGGAAAAATCTAGAGGAAAATAAAAAGATACTGATGCTATGACTTTCCTTAATCAGCATCTACTCAGTTCTTGGTCTATACTGTAACAAATGGTGGTTTGTGTTCCATCTCACAGCAGTGTCACTGGGATTCAATCCCTTGTTAGACAAACAGTAACAGGTATTTGACATAAGCGTTTGGGTATGTAATGTAGTATCCAGAGCAACCCACTCTATAGGAAACAATCCTGTGCACTTATTCAGAGTGCTACCCTGCTATGTAAATGGGTGGAGGACAGTCTACTGGTGTTTTTTCATGCCTCTGTTTCAAGATCAGCGCAGAGTAGTAGCACAGCATTGTTCTTTATCCAAAGGACCATAGCTCCTCCGAGTCATTGTTAGGCACAGAAATGTATAGCTAAACTTCTGCCTAGTCAAACTGGGATGCTCAGATCAGTACAGAAACTCAAATCTCAGGATTAGAAATCTGAGCGCTGGATTCTCTTAAGCAAGCACCATCCATGTATTTACTGCAGTGTACAGAAACAGGAGATCTGTATTAATAGATAAATAATGGAAGAGGGTTGAAGTCCAATTTTAACAGTTGAAGCTACTTAAGTCAGTCTTTTCAATCTTGACACTTTCACGTCTCAAAGGATTTAGAGTAATCGTGGGCCAAGTTGAAATAATTTTAATCAAGAACTTCTGAGTTTTTCCTGTTAGTTCTCCAGCCTTTCCCATGCAGCCTCAACCTCTTAACAAAAAAAAATAATCTCCATAATCTCTTACCTCCTGTCTGGAAGTTTTCCAGGTACTGTTCAGATACAAGTCACTTTATATACTTCCTACTAAGATGTTTTATAACAAATGGGAAAAAAGTTAGTCAGTTAAGCACATTTCAATGTTTAATTGAAAGGTACATATCTTAATATTGAGACATGACATTTAGAATTGCACATTGCATCTTGTCCATCTCTCCCAGTAAGCTGACCACACCTTTGTCCCATTCACTTGGATGCTTTTCAGAGGCCAGCACAACGCACAGATAGCACCAACAGATGCAAAACCCAATTACATGTTACGTGGTCCAGTCACTCCCATGAGCTCATGAGAAAGCTTGATTTGTCCAGTATAGAGCTTTGGTATGAAATCTTCTGTGAAAGGTGTAACTAAGTTTGAGATCTGCAAAGAAGGGCTTCCCCCGCAGCTGTGACCATAGAGGGGAAAGGGTTGGTTGGCTAACATCTAAGCCCACACTATATTCAGAATATTCTGATCTCTCCTTCTCTGCAAGTCAGTTCATATGGCAATCACCTCTTAACAGCCTATCACTAACAGCCTCTGCCCCACAGTGATGCAGAATTCAAGAGGTCATTAGCAACATTCCCCCAACACCTCTATTCATCTCACATGCAATAATACATTCTTAGTACTCACTTCCTTATAAGCACCAGAAGCACGACATGTCTCAAGTACTGATCTGGTCTTCAGAAAAAACAGCTGTATTTTACAAAGCTTACCACTAAAAAGATCAGAGTTGAAGCAATCTTCAGTATTTTTCAACTAGATTGCTCCTACATACAAGCCAAGACGGGGCATTAGCTCTGTTCCTACTGTGCCTGTAAAAATGCACCTGTTCAGCATCAGCATTTGCCTCTTGTACAGTAAAACTCTGGAAAACTGATGTCAGATTTGGGGAAGGTGACCCAATACTTTCCCTCAGCCTTCATTAGATATCATGAAGTTTTTACACTCTAGGAGATAATTCATAATCTCAGTAAATGACACCTCTTACATAAAACTGAAGTTACTGATGCTGTAGTAGTGACTACCTTTTACAAGGCAATGAAATACCGTTTCTCTTTTCTCCTGCTCTAGCTACTTGACACGTTCAGTGGGTATCACGTAGCCTAGTTTTTGATGTGTGTCTATGGCAGAAGGCCAGTGCCCTGCCCAGCAGGAATGTCAGCATGTCAGGTGGACTGACAGGCATTTGCTATTGTCATCAATATTGAGCAGGATTAGCCTTGTTTGACAGAGACACTGGCACCGTGCTACTGCACATGATGTCTTTCTAGCATCATGTAATCTTTGGGAAGTGAACCAGACTTTTAATATTAAATATATAATTCAGCACCTGCAGTTATAGTACACCAAAGTTAGACTACACAAGCTGCTCTACAAACTATAAGGTGTTAAAATTCCTTGTATCGGTATTGTTGTATTTCACTGAACAGTAAACAGTCTAACAAATAAGACTGAAAACTGACACTGAATATTGTTGTAATCATCACAAAAAGAACGTATTTGCTGGAAGGTTCTTTAGTCTGAAATGTTACATATTCTTTCCATGAGTTGAGTTCTTCATTATTAAGATCATGTTTCTGATTTTGTTTCTCAAATATCCATGTGTCTGTCGACAAGGTCACAGGATGGTTCTCTCCTCATTTTATTGCACTCCTGTAAAAAAAACCCAGTCAGCTGAAGGGCTTTCTATAAGAGCCAAATAAACTTGATGACTTCAATAAACAAGACAACAGGAAGACAGCTGCTATAGAAAATACGTATCCTTTGGAATTAAAATCTAGACAAGGACATAGTTCACAATTTCTACAGAGTAAAAAAAAAAAAAAAGAGTAATACGAATAACTGAATCACAGTTTTTAGACTTTACTAAACGGACAGTCACACAAGTAAAACTGTACAAAACTGTCTTCCTTTTAAGTGATTAAACGATTACAAGAAACTCAATTCTAACAGGCAACTGTTTCCTCTTAGCCAATTCTTTTTAGGATAGGAGGCAAGCCAAGATTTTTCTCTGCCTTTTTACCAGTTTTACTCCATATTTTAGTTTGAATGAGGTCCCAATGTCTGTAGAACACATTTCTGCTCCCACAGCACACCAGAGGATCGGTTCTTTCTCCAATGTTCACATACTAGGTTGCCGCTTCTTTAGGTACAGCACTGGCTCAAGTCTGAACACGAGAATAGACCAGCCTCTATGACAGGCCTACTACGTTTATGTTACATGTCTTCCAGAGGTTACCTATATGGAATAAGAACCTTTGAGGTAATTAACAGCTAATTACCACTACATTATCAGAAGTTGATTTTACAAGGAGTTACCTATTATGAGCTGGTCTCTGGAATTGTAGGAAGGTGTGTTATTCTGTAGTAGCTATGTTTAAGCTGCCGTGCTGTACGCCCAGACACAATCCATTTTAATTTCTGGACATTTGGTTTGGAACACTTGCTCGAGGAATATTCTGTAAGGCACTTTAACACCAGTTCCTTCCAGAAGGTCAAATCTCTGTTGTTTATCTAAATAGCAAGACAGAATCTCATATGTTAGTAACTCATTAAATCCTTATTTCATACATGTACGTTCAGCTTCTTCACATAAGATAGGAAACCAAAGATCCCAAGCCAAATGAAAAAAATAAAACAACCAAGCCACAAAAGAAACCAGTATGCCATGGACCTCCTGCTTCCCCACTCTGTAGGCCCTTGCATGCATTTTTCTTCCTCCCCTGAAACTTTATCTATACATACCTTGGAATGTAACTGCAGAAATTCCAATGCCTCTGTCAACTCCATTAGTTTTTGTTCTTCTATTTCTAGCGCCATAACAGACAGTGCCAAGACAGAAGGCTGGAGGGAGAGAAAACATTTGTAAACACCGCTTTGTTAAGTTGCAGTAGTCTCATTGTCTTTGAGCTTTCAAGACGTTTACCTTGGCTTTAGAAAACATGATTCTGCAGTGACATGCCTTAAGCTGGGTCTCAAGTCTCTCAAAATTAAGGTATTTTCTCCTATAATAAAAACAGATGAGTGAATGTAGAAAAAGAATGCAAGTTTGATCAAGGCAGCCACCACCCTGGGAACTCAGAGAAGCAGCGAGAATATTCATTATCTAAACAAAGGCCTCATTTGTCCCAGAAGTTCTAGGGTTACAGTCAAACAGGTGTTCAGTTTGGGCAGTCCTAATGCCAAAAATAAATCTTGTGTTACATTGGAGTGAGTTGCATCGTCAAAATAGGCTTACCAACAAGGAATTTTAATGCTTACTAGCAAAAGGAGTCTCTTTCTAAGCCAGCTTTTAAAATCATTGCAATGAGGGAATACTTAGGGGCAGCATAAGCAGAGATCTATTATACCATCATTATTGAGCAAGTTTGGTTTTCGGCTCAGAGCACGATACTCTTTAGACCATTTTATGCAAACAACATTTAAAATTAAAATAACATTAAACTACAGATATTCACATTTAAGATATTTACCAATAAAGGGGGAAAGTTTGTGGGTTTTTTTAAGTATAGAAAGGCCAATTACTCAAGTAATTTCCCTGCTTACTTTTCTATATAGGCTTCCTGATCATGTAAGTGTTTTTCAAAATAAGTATTAGATATTTTACCTTTCACAGCTTAAATTCTCATGAATGAGTGAATGATATAGTTGTAGAAATTGGAAAGCTGTTGTAGCTTTGACTTTCCAAGACAGCTTCTCCAGTACGATTTTCTCCATTCTCATCATATCAGAAACAGTGAACCTATACTGGCTTATTCGAATTAAGTCAGTGGCTAAGGGAACATTTCTCTCTTCTTCTGATGCCTTCACAGCCAAGTAGAAGCAGCTGAGTCCAACACAACCCAAATGTTTAGGCTGTACCTAAAGAAAAGTAAATTGTTGTAAGTACCAAACCATACAGGCACCAGTGTATTTTAGGAAAAAATTATGGCGGGCAGGAGGGATTGTTCTGTTTTTTGAAGATCGAGAAATCAGTCTTTTCCCTGCTTATATTCTTACCTTTATTTAACTAAATGAGAAGACCGTTACCCTACAAGTTCTGCCTCATCTAAAAAGCAAGATTGCAGAACAACGTATTTTGATCGAGGTAGAACTGGTTTCTTAATGAGGTTCTGTAATAGCCTAATCAGAAACTTTTAGGACTTAAAGTGTTGTACATATTGTCTTATGCAAAAAAAAAAGTTTTTTTTTTCCTTTTTCTCTCTATATACACGCACGCATATATATGTGCACACATATGTATTTTCCATAGGCGTTACAGTCCCCATTTTTACTGCT
>VZTL01050448.1:33797-50016 GCA_013400535.1 Scopus umbretta | reverse complement strand
ATGACAGCCCGGGGGTGGCAGGGTCTGGGGCTGTGCTGGGACCATGCACTGCGTAGCACGGAGGTGAACACTGGGCTTGCTAAGCAAAGTGCCTGTGGTGTTCCTCCTCCCTGATGCACGGTCCCCGTCCCCAGCTGGCAGCATCTCAGGCAGGACAAGAGTAATAGATGTTCTGGTTACTGAAAATGGCTTTCTAGATTATTTTTTTTAAAGAAGCTCAGTGGGTTGAGCATAGCTCTTTCCACCTGTGGCTTCCATTTGTCTTTGCAGAGACAGGAGATTTTGTAGCCATTATTTCCACCTAGCAATCTGCCATTCTCTTGCCAGTGGGGCATCCCTCTCTCCAGCCCCAAGACTGTGTCCAAAATAAGTCAAAGCAGTGACCACCAAACTGAGATATTTCTTCTCTCCCCTGAGCCTACAGGCACTTCACTCTTTATATGAAGACCTTTCAGAGGTGCCAAGGGGCTTAACTGTTATTGCAAACATCCGCGTTCCTTTTTCAAAACAATTAGCAAGTTATTCTTTGGACCAAAGTTACGTTCCAGTCTGGAAGTTTATTGGTGCTGCGAGTGAGGCATGATATGCTCCTCCCTGAGGATGGAGCAAAGAGGCTGTTGGATTAGTTTGGGACTTTCAGTGGAAGAATAGAACATTGGGAATTGTATTTGTGTGTAAGATCTATGATTTGGGGGTCTCCAAGGTCCTCAAACTGCTTTGAAAATCCTAGCTTTAATTTGTGTGGGCTGGTCATGACTCTGGCATTGGAGCACAAAGGAGTCTGAGCTGGACCGAACGGTAGCACCAGACCCATAGTCACTGCTTGCAGCTGTGGAGCCCATCATGCCAGATGACCATTACAGTCCATTGGAAGTGGTGTGGGTTTATCACGTGTACACAAAAGATATGTTAGTCAGTAGGAGTATTGAGCACAAATGTTACTGAGGAGCAGAAGTAATGCAAATTCTGCCTGAGGGGTGTGGAGTGTTACAGCGAGCACGGCCATGGGGATCCTTCAGCAAGAGTAAGAGCCCAGCAGTATGCCAATCACTGCAGTCACTCGGTGCACTGAGTGACACCTCTTTCAGAGCCACGTTTGGTCCTGGCATCCGTTGCACCTTGAGGTCTGGGCTGCATCTGGAAAGGGAAGAAACTCATGCAGTGAGCCATGCTTTCAACCATTTTTTTCTATTTTGGGACATAATATAAACCACACCAAGAGCTTTCAAGGGGGAGACAAGCCACAGCCTTTTAAAACGAATCACTTTGTGCCAGTCCAACCGCTGCGTAGTATGAAGGGCTGGGAAGTAAAGAGTTAGGAGGATGTTTGGGGCTGGCTCCTCTCCTTTACCCTGGATGGCAGGTTGTGCTCCATGCTGGGGGTCTCCCAGGTGGCTCCCCTGGGCTTGCAGGAGCTGAAGGACTGAGACACCCGTCTGCCATGCTGGGAAGGGGTGGGGGGTCAGGTGCTCCCCTTGGCTCTCCTCCCCTGGTCTGTCAGCGCCTTCTTACAGAACAGTGGTTGCCTTGACAAATATTTTGCAGTGTTGTCACAAGCACCCAGGGAAACAGTGGTCCCTCCCCTTCTGCCCAAAGACTGGCAAAGCTGTATGTAATCCTAAAAAAATGAAGCACGCTATAGCCCGTACTGCATCCCTGCCCACCGCTGCGACGTGGGGTGGTGGCTGGGAGGCAGCGCTGGCTGGAGGGGAGGGCTCCCTCCGGTTTGTGTGGTGCTGCCTCCCTTTCCTCCAGTAGTACCTGGCACAGCCCTGTCCCCTGGCTAACACAGCCCACCTGGGCCAGGCAGAGACGCTTGTCCCCCTGCCCACACTGCCTCTGCACAACGCTGAATGCATAAGATCCTCTCCTGGGATTTGACAGACCCTGGGTAGGGGGAGCTCCCCCATGGGCATCGCCAGAGGTTGCTTTGTCTTCAAGGGAGGTCACTGAAGGCTTTATATTTACATTGTGACCTGGTGGTCTCTTCTCCTCCCTTGTCTGTACAAAACAGAGTGGGTAGAAGCAGTGTTTTTCACTGTGCCAGAAGCTCTGTAGGCAGCAGGGCACATTGCAGGGCCCTAACGTGGAGCCCTGAACATGTCTGGTGGGAGTTGCCAGGGAGGTGAGACCTGGCCTGGGCTGGATATGCTCAGGGTGCTGCAGGAAGCAGCCAACCATACCCAGGATCGGGACAAGGCTGTCCCCCCATTCAACCAGGTCACTGCCTCCTCTCCCAGCAGCAACCATCTTGCTGAAGCTGCTCCTGGGGCTCTTGCTGAGCAGGGCAGAACTCTGCCATGGCTGGCTGAGCAAGTGGGGAGAGATGCTCCCCCTGGGCTGAGCCTATGCTGCTCTTGCTCATCTCAGCACAGCACCAAGCACTTCTGACCTGCCCGGCTCTCCCTGCAAGAGCATTAGGACCAGGCCCTCTGAACATATTTTTAGGGACTGTAGGGTGATTTGCCTCTGCACGGGTTGAGATTTCCCGTCCAGTCACCACCAGAGACTTGTGTTAGCTCAAGCCTCCTTCCAAGACATCCTTTCCCCACCTGTAGGTATCGGACACCCATAGCCCAGCCTCTGCTGGGCTTGTGTCTGAGCACACAGCTCTGCCGAGCTCTGCTTTGAGACGAAACATCTTGTGTTGACTTGTTTTGACCCGAGTGACCTTCCAGAACAGACAGTTGCATGAGAGTTACACTGGGCTGTGAGAAAGTAGTGCAGACAGGATTTTTCTAAATATAAGAGACAGAGCTCTGGGTAGCATCTACTACTCTGCACCAGATGCAAAAGCTCTAATATGGCTGCTTCTCGGCTTGCCCTGGACCCTGTGAGGAAGAGCAAGCAATGGCTACCTGGGCTGAGTCTCCTCCTGGCTGCAGAGCAGAGCAGGTTTTGGTGTGTACCTGGCTGGAAGCCTGGGGACACCCTTCATTAGATTTAAGGAGAGGTTCAGGGTCTGAGGCCAGGGGCAGTAGGGAAGCATGATGAACATCAGCCAGTGGTCTGCCATGTGCAGCCCCCATTCCTTGCAACATGGGCACGTGTTACAGGACTGAAGCAGCATCATTTGGTTATATATATATGTTATATTGTCTGCACCAAAGGCTGGAACTGGAACAAAACCTCACCACTTGTAAGTGCTGCGAGAAGGACAAATGGCATTCAGTGGTGTTACAGCATGAGGTTTAGTGCATTCATACTGAACCGGACCAGGTGGCACCTACCTGGTGATCTCTCCCCAGCACTGGCCGGATGCAGAGGCATGGGGACTCCAAGCCTACGAAGTATACCTGTATGCAAACAACATATATGACAATACTACTCCAAATAAAAAGTATTTAGGATGTGAGGATATGGGCATCAGTGACCCTGAAAAGGTCTGCAAAGAAAGGGGAAGATGATATGCTGCTCCACTCATAACAGGATGGCCAAAACGCTAACATGACGTGTGCACACAAACTCCAGGCAACTTTAAGGAGGAGCTGAAGAAGGTTGGTTACTTTCCTGACAACTGTTTCCATTGCTCCTGGGCTACTGGGCTCAGCCAAAGCATCGGGATTCAAAAAAGAAATTGGCAAAGTGGATAATGCTCTCACTGGACACCACACAGGAGATCCAGCTACTGGATTCCTGTGGTTCCTTCTGGCCTCATGGTCTCCAGCAATGACAGAGGGGAGCAGCAGGAGCCTGCAGTGCTCCCGCGGTGCTGCTGCTCCTGCAGAGCTGGCTTGCCGGCGGCAGGAGACAAACTCCTGGCTCTTGGAGGAGCCTCGGACAAAAAAAAGTTTATTAAAAGAAAGGCAAAATCGGCATGTTCTCCTGGTGCTCTTTTTGGTTCTCTTTCCTTCTCCGATGCCAGCATCTACCCAGGCAAACCACTGCTGTGTTGCTGCCCAGATGGCTGCCTGTTGACCCACTGACTATACAACTCGTGCTAGCTCACTGCAAGCCACACAGAAATGTACTGCTTTATCTTTGTAAACAGGCTAAAAATATCATGGTGCTGCTCCTCTGAGGGCCTGAGTTCAGAGAGGCTGGGAAGGAAGCTGGAGTCGGGCTGCCTCTGGGGACCAGGCACAGGCGTCACACGTAGGTACAGAGCCATGGGACGGTCCCCTCTGGCTCTGCAGAAATGGGGGCTGGCTAGAAGAGACCCAATGCTTCAGACACAGTGCTGGTGTCCTGCCACCCCAGCCGCGGAGAGTCAGTGGTGCCAGGTCTCCTCAGGTTAGTGCTAATTGTGCAAGAGCACAGGAGATGTGACTTGGAAAGCCCCAGAGCTGCATGAGAAGCCCAGTATGGCAGTGCGGAGCAGCCTGTGGTGGTGGGACTGCTCACAAAGCTTGTCTTTGGTTCTGTTCCTCTTCTGAAAAGTAATTGTTCTCTTGTCTGTGTCACTGCATTCATTGGATTCAGTGATGCAAGTACCAGCATCCTGCAAAACACTGCCTTCTACAGGTGGTGCCACCCTCAGTCAACCAGGGGTAACACTGTCTTCTGGGCCCCTTTTCTGAAGGGTGCCCTGTTTGAGGCTCGTGTCTCCATTTCCTCTGATTTCTTGAGTCAGAAAAGACTGTTCTTTCAGACATCCTATTTTACAAGCAATTGAAAGCTAATTTCTGTTCTCATCGCACCAGTGTACCTTGCTGAAGTATGTGGCTATCCTAGCCACATCCCGGTCAGGATAACCAGGACCTGTGTCTCGATGTCTCCTTCCACAAGTGATGCAGAAGCATATTCCAACTAGAAACTCATCAGGAGTTATTTCAGTTTGCTATAGATGTCTGGCAGCCACAAGGACCTGGAATGTTTTTGGATTTTCTTTCATTAGTGCTTAACCTTGTTACCTGGTGCAAGAAGGTGCGGCACAGAGTTAATTAGTAATGAGCTCTGGTGCCCCGTCAGGTGTCTGTTGTGTGCTGTGAGCAGCTGAAAACGGAGACCAGGGATCAGCTCTGGTCTCCCAGCAGTAATGGCAGAGATCTCTGCTGTTGTACGCTACCTGGCTTCTCCCTCTGTCTCTCCACTGTACTTGTACATTTAATATTTCCCCTACGTGAGCTGTGGCAGTGGAAGCCACGGATCCGCTGCTCTCCCTGGGCCTGTGGCAACTGCCTGGTGCTGGGCAGTGCAATCTCAAATGAAGAGGCAACAGGTCCAAACCTGAATAAATGCAGCTGGTGGGCAATTAACACATTAATGCCCAAATGGGCTACTACCATCCTCTAGTCTCTACCTGCCTGAAAACCCAGTGCAACCCCAAACGGCTCAGCACTCAGGTGGGTTGGGTGGAGGTGGGTGCTGCCCCCTCAGCCGCCTTCCTGCAGCCAGTCTCTCCGTGAGCCCGCTGCCCGTGTGCAACAGCGCCTGGCCCCATTCACCGTATGGACTGTTCCTTGCGAAATAAATTCAAACTGTGATCAGCTGCCTCTTCTTCAACCTGAATGAATTCGATACAGAGATTGTTTTAAAGAAAATAGCCTTTGCTGCGTAAAAGTTTCAGCGTGGAAGCACTGGATAGAGAATACTTTTCTCACTGCCTCTGGCAAAACTAGGCAGAGTGTCGGGGTGGCGTCCGCGTTACAGCACTCCGCAACGTGCCTTGTGCTGAGCTCATTCAGATGGGCCACACTCCAGTTTATCGAGGATTTCTCACTGTTGTAACTCTAGTGCTTTGAGTACCTCTGCGCATTTCATTCCTCTCTGTCCCGCAGCCGATTTAAACTACATGACTCCTGCATTTATGTCCTGACAGTATTTCTTGCTGGGGCCCGTGCCACCCACACCTTTGGCACTCTCAAACTCAATCCCTGTTGCAAACTGGGTTGTTGGTGCTGAGGAGAGACAGCAGCTGAAGGGACATCTGGTGAATACCAAGGGAAAGAGAAAGGAAACGGCGTGCCGAGCCCCGCCGAGATGCGAAGAGCGGCTGGAGGGGGCTGTGACCGAGCTGCTCTTTCCCAGGCAGGATTCTCCACCCCGTCCTGGGTGGGATCTCGGCGCTCCTGCTTAAAGCCGAGCAGACGGGCTTAGAGTTCAGTTGCCCCGCTGCTCACTTGCAGGGACGCAGGAATAACTTCTGCACAGAACAGTGACACGTTGCAGTTCGCTTTCGCCATGGAAGGTAGGAGGAGGTTTATTTTCTTTCCTTGATTATTCTATTTATTTAACGTTATTACGAGAAAACAGGGCGTGAGCTGTTTTGGGGGGTGGAACGGCAAAGGTGTGGGTCTGGCTGTTCCGTCCCGGGATGCGCTGCTTCTGCCTGTGCTCATTTAGACAGAAAATAGAAAGGCTTACAGTGATGGGGTTTGTTTGGGATTGAGCAAGAAAACAAATGCAGCTATTAGACACTTTGAAATCTCATGCTTAAGCATCCCTATGACACACAGGGCATTTAACTCTACCACAAAGCCTGATGTCTGGGTTTCGAGCTCGGCGGGTTTCCCCTCTAGAGGGTAGCAGCATCCTGCGCTCCAGCACCCTCTGAGCCTCCCCCCGAGGACTAGAGCGGCCTTTTTTGGAGGGGTATGCATCAATATCTGCACATGCGTGTGGTTTATTTGGTAATACAGCTTGTGGATCGTTAGTCATCAAATTCCACGTGCCATCCAAGGAATGGAAGTTTCAGTTTGTTAGATAAAAAATTCTATGCCTCGCTGTGAGTGTCAGCCCAGGGTGGGCAGGGCAGTAGGAGAGGGCACTGGAGGCTCCTCACAGGGATCACCAGGACCCTTAGTGCTGGCCACTGCAGTCTCATCCCTGCCGGTGGGTGCACAGGTGGAGCAGGGGGAGACTTTCCCGCAGGGGACGGATGGGGTGGTGAGCAGCGTGGGAGCCGGGAAAGCAGCAGCAGTGCGTCACGGTGGGGAAAGCGTGTCGGCCCTTGGGAAAACATTGGCATTGGAGAAGTCACCCTAAGCGCTGATGCCTCTTCTTGAAAAGTAATGGCAAAAGTCAGCTGTTTACTGGGAGGAAAAAAGCTGAGAGGAAGACCTTTGCAATGGGTGCCCTGAGCCTGCAGCAGCAGGGTGGCTGTCCCAGCACCTAGCACGAGCAGGGGCTGGAGAGGGCCAGCGGGTGCTGCTCCAGGCTTCTGCCACCTAGCCATGCTTCTGGGTCCTCCCTGTCCTCCCCAGAGCAGGAGGAGGTTTTTGGGTACAGGTTGAATGTGTGTTTGCTGTCTCAGCTGGTTCCGCTCCTCGGTTGCTCTCCCACCTGGCTCCTGCTGTGCCCGGGTACCCTCAGCAGGGCTGGAGCGCCTTGGCAGCACCCCCAGCCTGCAGGAGCTGGTGCCCCTGTGCTGGGGCAATCCTCACATTATTCCAGCAGTCAGCTGGGCCGGCTTCAGCTCCCACCTTTGCCAAAGGCTTGCTTTGTAATGCTGAAAAAATCCTACAATAAGTTGGATGGATTTGTAGGAGGGTATTAAGTGTCTACATGTCTGATAGTGGCTTTTATTTTATTGCTCCATGTAAAACATTTGTATTCTCCGGGCAGGAGATGGAAGCGCTGCAATGAATGTTTTCAGAAAATGAATTAGTGTCATGTTGTCCCTTCCCAGCGATGCTCCCCTGACAGCCAGCCACTGGTGCTGCGGCTGCCCAGCCTCGCCGGCAGTTCTGCTTTCACAGGGGCTTTGAGGATTGTTTGCCAGGACCACAACTGGGAATAACACTGCATTTCTTGTCCTTTGCCTCTCTATAAAATAAATCAAGCTGAGTTTTCAACCCTCTGTTTGCTGATGCTCTCCAGCCAAGTTTTGAGTCAATTTATTTCTCATTGCTTTTCATCACCCTGGCGATGTGCCGAGCCCAAGAGCTGAGAAGAAACACAATTAGTTTACTGCATTTGAGGCCAGGGCTGAGCATCCATCCATTGGTACACACAGGTCTTCCAGGCGGTGGAAAAGGTGTATTTTAAGGTAGAAAATTACTTGTCTTTTGGAAATGAATAAATCATTGACATAAGCTAAAAGTCTTAAGAGGAGAATGGATTACATTGCCAGATGTTCACCATAAGAACATTGTGCACTTGAGTGCTGATACAGCAAATGCGGTGGGAAGCGACCCAGAGGGATGCTGGCTGGAGGGGGGTTGGGGGCTGACCTGCTGGCCACACCATGCCCAGCTGCAGGGCAGGACCCACCTTGCCCCACTGCTGCTGCACCACAGGGGCGCTGGGCAGGGAGAAGCCACCATCTATCTGCTCTCCTATGCATTGCATTCACTGGTGAGAGCTGCTTGTAAAGCCAGTAGAAGTGCCCTGCACAAAGCACAAGCCCGAGGCAGGCAATAGGGTGACCCAGGTCCTGGCAGTACCTGTTTGGGGTGTGGGGTGGTGGGGAAACCTGCTGGGGTGCTGCAAAGGCCCCCAGATCATGGGGCTGCTGCGGTCGGTGCTCCTGGCTGTAAGTGGGGGTACTGTCCCTGTCCCAGTGCTTGTCTTGTGGTCAGAGAGCTATTAAGAGATGGGAAGCTGGTTCTGGGAGCGTTTTCATGTGGATTGCTGTTCTTTTTGGTATAAATTTGCCATTACAGCTTCCGAAGTCCACCATTTGGGAATCTGACACCTGCCAAAAACTTGGCCTTCCTGGTCTGGCAAGACCCGTGCCACAGGGGCTGAGCACATACACTGCCCACTGTACACGTCCCTCCTCTGTCTCTTCTTGTTTCCCTCGATACTCCTGGGAAAAGGCAGGACCTGGAGCTGTTGGACAGCATGCTTGTGTGGGAAAGGAACTTGGCTTCTCTGGTGAATAAATAATATCAAATAAGTAGCTGTTTTATGCATTAAAACAAAGCTTTATGAAAGGCAAAAGACAAAGGAAAGGCCCTGCTGACAGCTCAGTGGGTTTTTTCTGCGGTGCCTGACATTTTCTGGCTGCTGGAGCCTGGGGACCACTTGTGAGTCTCAGCTTGGTTCAGTGACCCTGGGCAACTGAAGTAGGATTGGTGCTGGCAACCCTAGTTTCAGCTTTCTGGGGCTGTGGTACTGCAGACCTTGCTGCTGCTTCCATCATCTTCCAGAAGCAGGGCAGGAACGGGGTGTTTGCAGAGGACAGAGGTTTGTGGTGGGTGTGCAGAGGGTGGCTTTACAAAGAGGCTAGTGCTCATGTGCTGCACAGCAGCTTCCTGCCCTCCTTCCCAATTCCCAACTCTCAAACAAGAATGAGGGTCCTCTTGAAATCTGACCTTTCTTCTCATTGTATTTAGTAATTGTTCCTCTTTCTTTCATGAAGCACCACAGTAATCAGATGACGTCCCTGACTAATGCTGCCTGGCCTTGCATGATGGGGCCTTTCTATTTGTTAGGCAAAGCCTATTGATTTAATTTCTGTGTCATTATTCAGGCTAATACTGAATATGTCACTGATGGTGGTGCATGAAATTGAACAGAGTCTGAAAAAAAGAGTGAAATATTACATAAATGCTTGCCAAAGGATGGAAAGGAGGTGGAGGTGAGTGTGCTATAAGGTTACATGGCGCCGTGGTTGCTGCTCCACCTCGCCGGCTGCACACAGTCTGTTAGTGTCTTCAGCTTCTGGGAAATGTTAGCAGGGCCACCTGAGCTGGTCAAACAACAGCACTGGTTGTTGCTGGGGGACATGGATTGGAAACTATGTCAAATAGTGAATGGTCAAATTTGTAACCAACCCCAGCTAGCTCCTGTGCCACTGTGCAGCTGCAGCCGTGGCTCTGGAGATGACACTGGCAGAGCGGTTCACTTCATGGCTACCTGGGATGGGAGGAGGATGGGACCTTTCCCATCCAGTGCAAGGAAGATGAGAGCTGTCTGCCGAGGTGAATACACCTCGGTGTATCCAGCGCATCTTGGCCTAAGCAGAAATAGCCATCATACTTGATGCTACACATAAATATATAATGATGCATAAAGATGGGTCTGAAAAGTGTGTAATAAATGCAAACACGTCTGTGGCTGGTTGTCCAGGGACTGTGGGGAAGACCTGTCCAACACAGCTTGCTTTAGGCTCTTAGGGTAACTTGCCACTAGATGTCACAGTGCGCTTGGGTTTGCAGCTAGGGACCAGGCATGCCATGGGTGCTGGGGATCCCCACCCAACCCACCCAGAGCAGGGGCAAAGTTGTTCCCTAAAGTTCCTCTGTTGGACTGAAGCAAATAAATATCATCTTTATGTCTGTTCTTTTCTTTTAGAGCATTTTGGAAACATTCTTAGATTTCGTATGTCATTCAGCAAAGTCAGAGAGACCAACAGGTGAATAAAGAGGTTCACCTGCTGCCAGCCCGCAGGGGTTGCCCAGATGGGACCCCTCACCTGGCAGGTATCCAGTGGCCCTTCTTCCACTGCAGCGAAAAGCAAACTCTTGTTAGCTTCAGTTAATTTAGCAGGAGCACACTATATATGTGTTCCAAAAGCTCTTGCTCTAAGGAAAACACATTTTGCCATCAGTCCTGTTCCTGCCAGCACGAGGCAAATGGAGGCCAGAGCTTGTGCAGTTGTCTGCTACTGACCTCTGCCTAAACCATATCAAACAGCTATTTATAAGTGCACAGGAAGCCGCGCTGGACCCTGTGCTTCCTCTCTTATCTGAGCTGAATCTTTAGTTAGCTTGGCAGTGCAGGGAACGTTAATTTTGTGTGCTTTTTCATTGAATGTTGCGCTGAGCAGTGGTGGAACGTGTACATGGTCAGATTTGGGCAGGCTAGTGATGAGATAGGCAAGTCATCTTCTAAGCTTGTTACAGTTTTATAAAAACCAGGTATATTGTTAAAAGACTAGAAGTAGATTAGTGTGATGCATTTGCAGAATAAATAAATGAATGACTGCATTTAAAGCTTCCTGGTGGAAGTGATTTATGTACAGACCCAGACTGGCGAGGCCACACCACCATCCGTACCCAGGCAGTGCTTCGGTGAAGTGCAGCTATTGAAGTAATGATGGCATCACTCTGCTGTGTTCACTCACCATCAAAAATTGAGCAAGTTTTTGACAATCTCAGACTGAACAAATGACACATCCAGGTGTTACCTGGCATGGACAGTGGTATTCTTTCCTCGTGTTCAGTAGCATCGCTGATCTAGAGACAAGGATCTGCCAAGCCTGAGTGGGGTTCTTGTGCTCTGAATGCTGGTCTTTAACCTGGAGAGCAGCTCCCTGGTCAGCACACTGCTCCCTCCCTGTTCCTTCCTTGCACACAGGGAAGTTGGGCAGACACGGACACGCTGTGAGGGGAGGCAGGACTCATGCACTGTGGGCACAGGGAAGGGAGCTGCTGCCCACGTTCCCCTGGATCGCAGTGTGCATGTGCCCTCATTCTCCTCCCATCAGGACAGATCTGGGCGCCTTCACACACAGCAGAGCACTTACTAGTCAAGGTACCCTGGAATCTGGGGAGCTACCTAAGGCGGTATGTGCGTATGAGTAGTAGATTTATATCTGCAAACAGCAGCTGTATGCCAACCCCAGCTCACACGCTTTTGTGCCACGGGAGGTGCCCTACAAGTGACCTTGAAAGACCAAGAGACCACTCCCAGGCTGGCCATGGTGAGCAGTTCCCTGTGAGACACCACTGCCAAAAAGGAAAAGGGCAATTCATAAATCACACCTTTTTTCAAGTGTATGTATGTACGCAATTCTTTTCTCCCCTTGTCCAGAGAACAGGGCTGTTCCCATGCTGGCCCTATCTGCTCTGTCAGCATGTGAAGATGCTCTCATAGGGTGTAAGGGTTTTTCAAAAGGGTCCATAGTTTAATAAAAGCATTCCTAAAAAGCCTGTGGTTTTCAAAAGTTATCTAGAAAGAAAACTCATTTTGAACCTCAGTGCCCTTCAATCTGTAGTAGATTTGCTCTTGCAGTCACCACTGAGGCTGTGGATCCAGTGTGTCTCATCAGTCCAGTGTAGTGGAGGGCTCTCTATGTTCAATGCTTTAACTGATTAGGCTACTAATTACAAAACCTAGAGAGTTGTATAAAGCAGCTGGAAGGAGAAATTGCAGGGATTTTCCTTGAACTGCTTCCAAACTGATAGGACATTAAACAAAGAAGAACTTGGAGAAATTTAAATTACAGCTTCTGACCTGAATGTTGGACATTGTGCTGCACATACACCAAGGAGTGTGTTCTCTCTGCAACAGACAGGATGGATGGGGTATAGCTGCAAACCACTCGCTACTATTAATTTTCACCACATGACTCTTTCCAACCAATAACACACTATCATTTTGCTTTGCCTGGGATTGCCTGTTTTTTTCTCCCCTATGGCACCAGTCCAGAATACGTACAAACCTTATTTAGTCACAGTTAGTGACTGTGCCTTAATGTTAGGAGTCTCCCAAAATACTATGTGCTTTGTCCTTAGAGAATGAGGCTTAAGCCACCCTACCATTGCTGTCCACCTGCAATAACTGTCACAGTGAAAGGTGCTTTGAGCAGAGCAAGTTGCTCCTCTAGAGAAGTAGAAGGATTTATTGGTTACCTGCCACCCTTCGGTGCTGGAAGGTCAGAGTCCAGTTCCAGCTCTGGGGAAATGGCGTAGCCTCACTGCCTTTCAAAAAAGCATTGCTTTCCTGTTTCGGTGCATGTGGGAGGATGGATCCTCGGGATACATGCAGCAAAGAGAAAAGGTGAGCTACATATAAACACCAAGAAAACCAGCAAAGCTTCTCTGGGCTGTCCCACCTGAGTGTCTTAAGGCTGAGCGAGGTCCTTGCAGAGGAAGCAGTGGTGCATATTCTGTGGCCTGTTCGTGGTTTCCAGGGGCTGGCCTGGGCTGTGGTCCCCTGCCCAGGAGGAAATACCCCAGTCTGGTGAACACAGCATCCCTGCAGCAGATGAGAGCAGCCCAGTGCTGGCTCCACGTGCTCACCCAGGACTGAGGCATAGGCAGAGGTGGGAGCTGGTGGCCAGGGAATCAGCATGAGCCTGCAGGGCAACAGCCGCAGCCTGGCTCCTGCTCCGAGCGGCCAACACCAGGTGAGACAGCCTGCCCGAGCCTCAGTTACTGCCAGAGTGTGAGGAAGGGAGACTTCTCCTGTATGGAGATACAGTGGTGCAGGAGGGTGGCACTGTCTAACAGGTTTACTTCTGTAGGATGGTGTTGGGACTTAGGACAGCAACTCTTTTGGGGACAAAAAAACCCCAACACTTAAAATAAACATAAATCTAATTTTCTGTAGTTATCACCAATCTCATATTACTTCTACAGCATGACCAAACTGCTGCAAGGCCCTCACACTACTGTGTTTAATATATACCAATGTATATATTAAATGTGATTTCTGGACACATCAGGGCTTCTCAAAGGGAGTGCTGATAAGGAGTGGGCTTGATAGGCAGCTAGCCCAAGTGCTCTGCAGGAGGGATGTGTAGGCACAGAAATATGCAGGGACCTGAGTTTCCTTTCACTGTTTTTTTTTTTGTTTGGTTTCCCACCCCCCCGCCTTGTGCTTCACCCTCAGATGTGTCAGCATTTGATTTACACCAGCGAAAGAGCTGAATCAGGAGCCTGGCAATTAAAACTCACTGAGGAAAGCCTAGGGTACATTAAAGAGCAGCGTGGTTAGTGCAGCTCCCCGAGCGGCTGGCAAGAGGAGGGTGGTGAGGGGAAGGCCTGACACCGGGGGCTGCAAGGTGGGAAACTCACTGTCCCAGAGGCTTGTGCTGAGCAGCCATCCATGCAGCCAGATGGTTTGACAGAGACTTTAGCATTGCTTTGCTCCTTTCCTGAGGCGTTGTGAATATTCCTGGAAGTGAAGTGCATTAGCTTCTCCTCCTCCTGAAGTCAGAACCTGACTTTTTCCCATTTATCCCGCTCCCATGTCAGTTGAATTTATACTGACTCGTGCTGGTTTCCCTGTGGCTGAGCACAGTGCCTTGAAGTTGTGATCTGCTGGTACCAGGAGAGTCTACACTTACTCGCTGTAAGGAAGCTGACTTGTCAGTTTGCTTCCAGGCTCTACCTTCAGAGCTGCCCAACTTTTTAACGTTTTAATGCAACGTGCCAAGGAGTTTGCCTAATCTCAACACCCTGGTGCTTGATGTCTGTCAAGGGCAGCAGTGCCTTTACTGAGGAAAGGTGCCGGAGCCCAGCACATGCCTCTGTGGGTCCCACAGCCTGGCTGGGGCTGGGCTTGGTGCATGAACAGCAAATAGGGCTTCTGCGCCTGCTGCATCTGTCATCTCAACTGCAAGGGACTTCAAGCACAGATCAGGCTCCAGAAGTGTAGAGCTTGTCCATCCTGGGGAAAGAGAAATTCCTGCCTGGGGCCTTTACTGGAAGCGGTTGGAGATGGGGAACACAATGGCTCTGCTTCAGGGGCTGCACCTTTCCAGATGAGGAGGCAGCAATGATGCCCCAGAGCTAGCAGGTCTCCAAGTGGAAACAACCCCCAAAAACATTCTGTGCCCAGTGAAAGTGCAGAGGAGAGGAGCTGCCAAATATCTACTTGATTTAAGTATCGGGCTCAACATCAGACCAATTGAGTCAATGGACATTTTTTCCTTTGATTTCAGAGCTGTGGGGTGGTTCCTCCACAACCAGCTGAGCAGACCCCGGCATCCACCTGCACAGGCAGGCACAGCAGTGAGCTGGGAGGCAGGGGGGGGGGCATGCTGGGTGTGAATAGGAAGGACTTTGACTGAAATCCCAAGACTGCTGAACATTTCAAGACAAGCTGTGCACGCTCTTCAGCACACACAAACAGGGCCCATGTGCAGTCCCAAGGTATGGGATCCACCCCTTGCTTTGTCCTGGAGTCGCCGCAGCAGTTGGCACAGGAGTGATCTTCTGTTGCCAGGAGAAGAGAGCACACGATGTTCAGGGAGGAGAGGTCAGGCCTCTTCCTGTTTAGATGTTTTAAAAAATTACTTAAGCATTTTAGTGGAAAAATTACTGAGGGAACCATCCAAATTAGGAAACAGGAAATACTACACTAACATAAATATTATTTTGACAGCTGAAATGAGAGACAAGTGTTTGTCAGGTAGGGCTGGTAAGCATGCTGCTGGGCCAGCAGCTCGTGCTGAAGCTCAGCAGCCAAGGGACGTGTTCTCACTGCCACACACGGGGACATACCTACTCAGCAGTCATTACTAGTGTTGTGCCAGCTTGGATATGGGAGCCAAGCCATGAAGTGTCTTTCATCTCAGGTTCTCCCAACATAACACAGTGCCAATAGTCAGTAAGATGTGTCCTTCAAGTGCGGGACTCTCAGTATTTCCACCAGTGGATACTGAAAACTATGACACTAAAATCAGACTTTTTATGGAGTGTAAGGAAGTAGCAGACTTTCCAGTGCCAGGTGTACAATGTACATGTACAATGAAATTAGCTGTTCATATCTAATGTCAGCCCTGCTCTTGACTCTTTCTCCCCTTCAGCAAATCACTGAACCTCCCCAAGCCCCTTTCTAGCCATATATTAAGTTGATGTAATGCTGCTTTTAAGTCTGTGCAATTACTCAATTACTCCTGCATCTGATTGCAAGTAATATGCCCTTAGGGCTATGATTCAGTTTTGCCCATTCATTTGCTGTGTGACCTTGAGCACCACATTAAATGTACTTCTAATATTCAAAGGAATTGTGCTCATTTATGCTCATGATCATGCTAACCAAATTCCTACTCTATACCCAACTTTCCAAGAAGAGTCTGCTTGTTATTTATTGTGAAATTTAAAGACAGAAGCTAACCTCTTCTAAAATACAAAAGCGATTTGAAAGCCTAAGTTCCATTCAAATTCACCTCAAGCAAATTTCAATGGAGCTTGAAGATTCTCAGAAATTTAGATACTTCTGAAAATGTCACCCTAGCTGTACCTCCAGGGTCTGACATTACACAGACACCCGAATTACTAAGGAAAGTTCCCTTTGCTGATCCAACCTGATTGCTGCAGAGCTTGCAAAGCATTAAGTATGCACATATTTAATGTCTGCTAATGCTGGAGGGGGAGGATGCCTCAAAGTGAAAACTATTGTGCATTTAAATGTGTTCTTCTTCAAAGCTCATCTCAACCCCAAGCTGAGAAATAACAGCTTCCTCCAGCTCCTGGGGAGCCATTTTGGAGGGGCTGTCTGGTGCTGCTTACTTTCTTATTTTAGTCACCTATATGTTCTGTGCATTGGAGAGATGAGCTGTTGAATCAAGGAGTGGTGTCTGTTTGAAGAGAGGTCTTCTGGAAGAATGAGTGGCCAAGGGAGAAGTGCGGGTAGAGCTTGTCCCATCACTAGGGTT
>VZTL01050448.1:0-33658 GCA_013400535.1 Scopus umbretta | reverse complement strand
CAATTGCATTGTGCATCACTTGTTTTTTATATTCTTTTATCATTATTATTAATTATTATTATTATTATTATTTTCTCTTTCTCTGCTGTCGTATTAAACTGCCTTTGTCTCAACCCACGGGTTTTACTTTTTTTCTGATTCTCTCCCCCATCCACTGGAGAGGGGGGCTGAGCGAGCAGCTGTGTGGTGCTTAGCTGCTGACTGGGGTTAAACCACAACACGTGTACCACGTAGAGTGAGTGAGGGTTGCCAAGTCTGGCTGCTTGTCATCCCACCCCAATGAAAAGCCATGGGCTGGGGGAGTAGAGGTTGGAGTGGGGCCTCAGTGAGAGCGGCAGCAGGGTTTCATCCCCACTCAGTATTCCTCTCCATACCTGCAAAGGATCTAAACTGCAAAATCTTTGAACTGCTATTAATGCATTAGTACTGTGAGCAGCTATTGTCAGCACACCGGTAAATAGGAGCTCTGATGTGCAAGTTAGTTCTTGGAATATGTAAAGTGCTTCATGCTCCTTGACTGTGAAACTATATAAAATATGTGTGATGTGTAATTTCTGCAAATACTCCAGTTTCTACAAAGCAAGTCGTCAAACCAATGAAATAGTTACACATCAATGAACACCAGGACGGTGATAGACTTAAATGGTTTAAAAAAGCAAAGCTATGAGACCTCAGCTGTGTTCTGATTATTTTCTTTGAATTTGCTTCCTTTTCATTGCTTTTTTTATACTGAGACATAAATAATGTTAAATTCCAGATCACCCATGGGTCTGAAATTTAGCTGTAACAAGGACTTCTGCCAACTTTTACAAAAGGATTTTGCTAACATGAAAGAAAAAAGCTCCTACATAACAAACACTCCTCCTGACCCATGTTATCCTTTTGCATTTAAGGTCAAACATCTCTGAAAGGAGAAAAAAAAAGATAAAGGAGATGGAGACAGTCAGCTGCAACAACAAACCAAACCTCTGCATGAAGGTCCTCCCATGAGGGTTTTGTTCTTCAGGCTGTTCACAGTTGCCACTACATTTTTTCCTTGGCTTGAATAATGTAAATACTGGCCTGGGTAGTGCTTTCCTTTACACTGGTGTAAATCTAGGTTGGAGCTCAAATCTTGACCTAACCATACACACATATTATCCCTGGGATCTCAGCAGGACAACATGTGGTATTAAATTAATCATGGGTGTAAATCCATGCAGGACTTCTGCCCAGTTCTGTGAATTTGACTTCTGATGACCTCAGAACAGTTTCTGTGGACTTTAGCTGGTGTGACACAGGCCAAATTTGGCTTGGTACATTCTGCTGTACCCACCATGGAGGTTCTAGCCAAGAGCAGCTATTTGGTAATAAACTGATAATTTTGAAATTCTTCCATTTTTTTTTTTCTTAGTAATATCTGTCTCTGTCCTGCCAGAGAAAATACCTACAGGTTTCATAATCAGTTTATTCTGCTGCTGAACTGATTATGCATTTTGAATGGCTAAAGTAGATGTCCTTTTTGCAGATAATGAGTAGAATACTTATCTCCTCCTTATATTAACTCCTTTCTCCAAGCCCATGCCCTCATGATTCAAGTAAGACTAGTGAATATTTAAGATGTGGTGGGAGCATGCTGGAGACAAGGTATTATCATATGTGGCCCATTTCAAATTCTACTGATGGTTAAGTGAGAATGCTAAAAATGCAATTGAAAGAGGAATGTCTGGTTTAGAAGACTGGCAGCAGGGAATAACTTTGGGGCAGTCAGGGGCTGCTCTGAGGTCTGCATGTTGAGTCAAAGTGTGGCCAGGCTGGGGAGGCCAAGCTGCCTTCTCCCTGCCACCTTGAGAGCTGCCTGGCATGCCAAGGCCAGGATGCACGGTGCTAACCATGACGTGAAGCTGGCCTTGGGGGGCTGATGTTCTGGCAGCCCACCAGGCTTTCCTCTAGGTGCAGGCAGAGGAAACATCACTTTTCAGGGATTTTTCTGATCCAACACACTCTCTCTTGACCATTTTCTAGAGTTTGGGCCAGCCTGACTCTGCTTCTGAAAAGTAATCTCTTCAATTTGTTTTGATGCAAAAAAATGTAAGCAAAATAATAAAAACTCTACATAGAAAACCATAAGGTGACCAGTCTCTGCAGTACAGCCCATTCATTCATGTATGTTGACTTCACCTCATGCCTAGAAAAATCCATGTTATAAACAGAGACTGCTCAAGTTTGCAGTGAATTAGGGGAAGGCTGCACACACATGAACATACAGCTATCTTCATGAGTTGTGGCATGCCCTAAGACTGGTTCTCACATGGAGACATCTTTCTTTACATTTCCTGCAGTTGGTGCTTACTGTATTGATCCTTTTAGACTCCGCTGCTGCTTAGCTGAGCTTTGAGCAGTAGCAAGGGCCCTCGGGGAGCATGAAATGAATGTCCCAGGAACCACCAGCCATGGTCTGAAAACTATTGTCACAGCAGTGGCTCCTACTCTCAACTCCTGAGAGCCAGGGTGAAAACTAGTCATTTCCATGTGACAGGTTGGTATCACGTGTTCTCCTGAGTAGACAAAGGGCACAACCCTCCAACCAGGAAGCTGAGGTGCTTGGGACCCCTGTTGTTCATTGCCCCAGCTGAAGGTGTGTTCATACCTTCAGTACTCCTCAAACCGAGTTCCCTGGGCTTTTTCCACCTGCCCTCTGGAAAGGGGATCTGCTTCCTCAGAGGAGTATGCCACCCTTTGATGCTCATTGCTGTGTGGAAAAAAGGGCTGAATTCCTCTTGTTTCTTGAAATAAACTTGCAAAACCCTTGATTTTCCTGAGCTGGAGGAATATTTTTATAGATTGTTTAATTTCATTTGTCCTCCTGAGCATGTGAGAGGGATGCCACTGTGGTTGAGGGGAGGGGAGCTGGGGAGCTGTGTGATGAACCCATTTTGAAATCAGAGATAAGACACCAATGATTCCCATCCATTTTGTAATTCCCATTAGTTTTTGGAAGGGAAAGGAAGGGAATTATTTAATGGTATCCCCTGTATTTTTTCCTTTATATAATGTTTATGACACAGCAGTATGCCAGAAAAAAAATATTTTTTGTATTATGTTATCTATACTTGCAACGTCTTCCAGGACACTGGTGCTTGTAACATTCTAGCAAAATATCAGGAGATAGTTCTGCAGCAGGTCTTGTCTAGTCTTACAACATCTAAACTCATCTTCACACTTGTGTATTTGAAGTCAGAGTAGCCAGAAGAAACAGAGCTTATCAGAGGACAAAAGAGGCAAAACACAAGGAAGGGAGGTTACTGGTTTACTTATATTAAAGTGTATAGCTTTATTTAAAGGCCTTAGCAGCTGGAAGAAGCTCTTTAAGACAGAAACCATCTTTGCTCTGAGGCTCTAGTGCTAGGAGGTCTCATGGGTGTCATCACCAGGTACTTGTAATAATGTCACCATTTCTAGGACTCTTAGCACGAGCAGCATGGCAGGAGAGAAATTGCTAAGGGTAGCTGACTGAGGATAATGGATAGTAGGATGAAGTTGAGAGGAAAAACTTAATTGGAATTAACTAGCTGAGAAAAACCGCTTGATCTGTCAGACAGCGAAATTGCCTCCCAAGAGCAATGGTATAGTCCCAACCACGTGGGCATTTAAAGACAGTCTAATGTCTATGATTCCCTGAGTTAACTAGAACATCTCAATAATTGGAACTGACACAAAGATTTATCTTCTTTGATTGACTAGCTTTCATAGGGGCTCATCTCTTTGTGGTACTGCACAGAGCTTTCAGGGCAGCTGTTTGCACTTAAACTGCCGGAAGCTGACAATATGTATCCATTTCAGCTCTTCCAATGTGTTCTTTGAAAAAACACTTAAATCACTGGAATAGACAGTACTAATCAGTCTGCAGGAAAATGAAGCATCCTTACCTGGGGCTCACCGCTATAAATCTTCCTGTGCCAATGCTCAGTTATCATACACCAGTAGATAGCCATTTAGGTGCATTACTGCCAAATGCCCAATCAGCCTGAAAAATTGGGCTGATTTTGGCCAAGACAATAAAAGGAAAAGGTGTTTTGCCAAACGTATAAAAACAAATACTTGGTATTTCAGCAGAAGCTCGCATTTACAACAGAGCAGGATTAATCACATGAAGATGATAGAAAAGATATCCCATGCTGATTTCAGAAAAGAGTGTGTGGCAGCGAGCTGGCCCTGATGGTGAGGTTTGTGAGGAGGTTTTGCATTCAGCATTGCCCATTCACCTGCTGGGTAACCTTGTCCAATGGCGGCATATCTCCTCTCTCACTCTACCTTCTCTGATTTGGCACAACTCTTCAGAGCAACACCTTCCCCCCACATTTTGGTCCTTTCTAGAGTGTACAGACAGGACCTGGGGAACTGAGATGCCTCTTTTGCTATGGTGAAGCACAGTACTTTGGAAATCAGAATTTACAGAAATATTAACTCTCAAGCTGATTAGTGTATGAGATTTATGAGAGACATCTAAATGCATTAGGTTGGAAGCAAATAGAGGAATAAGCTACTGCTACCAACAATAAAATCCACTTGGCATGTGTTCTAATTGCAGCACCTGGACAAGCTTCAGGTAATAGCTTGTGGCTGTTACTTTATGATTGCAAAGTTGTAGGACTGACTCACAGCCTGACTTCTCAGCCTAGAGACACAGCCTCTCAAAAGTGCACTAGCCTGTAGGCACACATTGCTATGGTGAAGTTACACAATCTCAGTCTACAGGGAGAGAAGCCAGAGCAGTGCTGCTGACTCTCTTGCAAGTTTCCTCTGACGAAGTCACTTATCTGTGGCTGTTTCCTCAGGCTTGTCCATTTGCCAGTCCAAAGGGCAGCTTTACTGGCCTTCCAGTGTCTGCCCCACCTGGAAAAAGGGAGCTTTATGCCCTGAGAATTTCTCTAATGCTTCAAGCTGGCTGCCTTGCTCTCCCATTATACCTGTAAGGTCACTAATGGGTAGACGTGCATGTTCTCGCTCCTCATCAGGCTCCTCCACCGGCCACAGCCACTGCCTGCAGGCTGACATGGAAGGTGTGGGGGTGTGAGGCCTTTCCTCTACACCAGGATGTGTATGTGTGTGCGAGAGAGTCTGTTTTCTTGCTCGCTCTCTCTGTTGCTTCTTGGCCTTGCATGGTGAGAAAAAGGAAGCAAGAGAGCAAAGCAGATGGGAAAACCGGAGGACTCCTCCCTAGAAGACAGAGCCACAGCCCCTGGTGGGAGCCTGCAGCCCAGAAGGGACATGAGCATCAAGGTGGGGGTTGCAGATTCAGGAGGTGGGTCAGTATGGCACTGCTCAGCAGAGTGGCAGCGCTCTTACCTAGTGGGCTGAGAAACACTGGCTTGCCAGCACGCCAAAGCTGTGTGGAAACCACTCATCTCATTGTAGAAGCCACATCCCAGTCATTGGTGCCTGTGGTATACGGAAGGTGCTAAGCTCCTCTCTTATTTCAAAGCATATTTTTACCAAGGTTTCAACGTTTTCAGGTGTGGAAAGCCAGTTTGCCTTTCTGTATGATCAGTTGAACTGTTATGACTCCTGTTCACTGCCTGAAATGAGACCTAGTTAGGGAAATGTATGTAAATGAAATATGCTTTTTTTTTTTTTTTTTTTGCTTGGAATGTTGTCAGGCATAGTGCTATGAGGATAATATTCTGATTTACTTTTGAAGAGTAAATGGTTATAAAGGAGTTTGCATCTCATTGGAGCATTCTTTTCCAAACTACATTTTCTTCTGCTATGAGAAGGTTGGGTTAAATATATCTATACGGATCCAGGGAGTAAAAGTTGAAAATTTAAAATGAAAATTAAGGAGAAGAGTTGATAGAAAATGGAACAGGCAGAAGTAATTTAAAGACACAAACACACACCAAAAAAAAAAAAAAAGGAAAAAAGGAAAAGGTTAAAAATACATTTTGAGAAATTTAGGCTTTGGGTAATATCTGCAAAGCTGAGCCAACTGGTACCACAAGGAATTTTACACAGCTGTATATTCCTTATTACACTCTTCTATTAAGTTTCTGCATTCGTTCTACTGCTTGTAAAGTCTTCTCAGTAAAATCTTCTTAGTAGATCATATGTTCTGCTGAGCCTGATTGTCTCTGCATGTGGGCTCTTGGGTTATCAAGTAAATTGTTTTCTCAGAAGAAAACAAACCTTCAGTCCATAATGCCCCCATTGAACCAGCTGGACATGGACTGGGCAGGGTCTAATGGAGAGCCCTTTAGCTGATGGACATGGACTAAATCCAGCTGGTGATGGCCACCAAAGCGTCCCAAGAGAAGAATGTGCTGTAAGAAGGCCCTGCTACCAGTTCAAATGCACTGCCGCAGGACCAGCAAGCACTCTCTGTATTTGCTCTGCACGCAGTTCGCAAGGGTTTTGCTTCTGGCCCACCATTCCCAGGCTGGCTTCCCATACCTGTTCTCCTTCAAAAAGTCCTTGAAGAGTGCTGGCCTGAAACTGCCAGCTCGTGTTACAAGCCACAAATCCTGCTACTTCCCATGTTGTACAAGCGTGCAAATAAATAAATACTGGTTGTAAAATGATGCAGTCTTTATGAAATCCAGCTAGACTGCTTGGCTTTTAATAGCATCAGCCCTGAATTACACGTCTGGACTAGACACAGTACAGAGATGAATTTCCTTTAATTTGTTCCAGAGTAACTCACCATTTAATTTAACTGAGCAGTTCCTTGTTCTCCTATTCTGGAATGATGGATTGTGAAATGCACTCTTTTAAATTAATCCAGACGCTTGATTTCTGTCAGCAGAGTAATCTTTCTCAGTGGTATGCTAAGTATGCTTTTAAAAGGTATGGTGAATATGAATGCTATGCACTTGGTTGATGATTTAAGTGTTTACACTTTCCAAACATCGCAGAAAAAAACAAATATGGCTTAGCGGCATTTTTATAACCTTTCAGAAGTGATAATTCAAATAACATCAAAAGGACTTAAATGGATTTCTAAATGTGATGGTACAAGTGAGGGCAACTCCCCTCTCGTCTGAGAACCATCAATTTGAAATGGGGCTGAGCAAAGCTTATAATATTTCTGATTGCAGGGCTTTCATAGATCATCCAGAAAGCTTTCTATTGGAGCCATTAATGGTAAAATATTTCATGTGGGTGCTGTCACTGCTTATGCTGGCTTGATGTTGCAAGGGAGCGGTGCCCATTTTTTTTTTTTCTTTTGCTGTTTTTACTTCTTAAAGGTGAAGGGCATTTCTGGAGAGGAGAAAAGAGGGAGTGTATGAATACTTTGTATTTCTATACTGTCTCCTTTACAAGAACTGCAAAAAGTTATAGTGAATTTGAGTAAGTGATACTGATGTAAACCAACCCATCAGCTTCTATCAGCCCAGACACTCCCTCACTCTCTGTTATCAGAGGTAAGGACTATCTGAATGCCACAGCCAGAAACTGCACAGCATTCCCTGGGTCCAGCTGGAACCTGACAGGAATAGTTATTCTTAAATGTGGGAAGACAAGAGAAATCCTCCTGTCACTGAAATATGTGGCAGTGCTTTTTAGACAAAGGTAAATGCCCCTAAACTTTTAGCAGCACATGAACTGCAGTACACACTTGCCTACCCATTCATTCTTGGCAGGTTTACACCTACAGAAAATGGCACATCTAACTGACCTTGGCTGAAATCTGGGTTCCTACTTTGTATTAGGGGCAATGTGCTGGAAAGGGCATTTGGAATCAGGAGGCCTGAGTCATTTTACTTCGCTGCCAGTGGTAGACATAGAGATGGTACCTTCTTTGCAAAACAGATTTAGATCTTACTGAGAAATATGTAAAAGGCTTGTATTATGCAAAATATTACAATGTTTTGCAGAAAGTGAGAAACTGAGCGCTTCTGCAAGGCACAACTTACGAGGTGATTGCATGTGCTGACATCCTAGTATCGACAGGACAATGTACCTTTTTTCTTGATCTTTCTAAAGCCTTTTATATATGGAATGCATAATAGACCTGTTACCTTGACTAGGTAGCTAATGTGTTCCTTATATCTTCCAACTCTTACTCTGCAGCACCAGCCTATGACATTTGGCTCAAGTAATTTTTTAGATATTTGGCAAGTAGAGGAAATGGCACGTCTATTTTCCACTATGCTGATTTAGCCACCTTTATCTGCCTCATTGCTTAAAAAAAGAATGTGAATAATTGAAGTCCTCTTCATACTTCTTGCCAGCCCCCTCCCAGGACAACACATACTGTTGTGACCTGCCAGCTCTACATCCTATAATAGCCTACACAGCCAAGCCATCTAAGGAAAAACTGTTTGACTCGGTAAGCGGGGAGTTGTGTTACGCCTGGATACCAAGAAGAACGTGCACAGCCTCCCATAATAAGCAGGCTGGCACCAAGCTTTACTTCAGTCTTAAGCAAGGACTGCGTAGTACTGAAATCTGAAGTGAGTTAAGGCAAATCAAGACATTTTGATCTGAAGTGCTTTTATTAGTGGGTTTTAGTGCTTTGGGTGTTTCAGTGTCAGTATTTCTATTTTGAACATCTTAAGAGCAATCTTCTTCAAATCCAAAATATGTGAAATACTCTTGAGTTTTGAAAGTCTGTTACAGCAGTAACAACCCAAAGGCTTTAAGGTCTTAAAACCAAGATTTACTGGCCTTGCTATGTTTCCAAAACAGAAACTCATTATAAAGTTGGTTTACCATAGTGCCTGGATAGCGGATGCCTTTTACACATGTCACCTGGTAGTGGGCATCTTGTGGCCAACTGGAGATGTTATGGAAGATATAGTCATGTGTCTTAAATGTATATTAAATTAGAATTAAAATACAACTGGGCTTTTGTCTTGACTTCATGCTGCTGTGTGGGATAAGGCCATTGGCTCAGTTAGTCTTCAGACTTACACTTGCAGCCTTTCTTAGAACTGGCAAAGGTTTGTTAGCCAGAATAGGTGTTTTCAGCTTTTCCAGGAGAGGAGCTGGGAGAGGCTGAAGGACCTGACAGAGATCACAGAACCAAAATGGGGTGTTGATGTCTTCAGTAGTGACTTCGGCTTCTTTGTTATCCCCTAAAACTCAAATCATGACTAAACAGTGATTAAGGCTTGGTATCTCAGATAGTTGCACTGTGAGTACCCATTTTGTCTCACAAAAATCTTTTTGCCGGGGTGCCAAGAGCCTCTGAGGCGCTTGCCAGGGGCTTTGCATAAGCTGGTGTGAGTCGCAGGCCACTCCATAAGCAGCTGCAGAGCTGTGCTCGCTTTGGGCTAACCAGCTTGGGTACTCTTGACATTACTGGATCTCTTCTAAACATGTAATGCTGATAGAAATGTTGTTTAAATATTTGTGAGTTATTTAAAAATAGTGCGTCAAATAAGCAGCCTTGTGACGCCCGACAGATATCTGGCTCAGACGAGTGCTTCGGTGAAGAAGGAAGAGGTCAGCATGAGTTCTGTACACAATTTAAACTGACGAGAGACATGCTGGATCCATAAAACACAGAGCAAAACTAGTCTCCCGACGGAAAGCCCCAGTGCACGTGGGGCCCAAGGCAGGGGAGTTCAGTGGCGCTGAGCAGCCACAGCTGACCTTGAGTCTGGCTGGAGGGATGCTCAGCTGCCCTCTGGCAGGTCCACTGCTTGGGGGGGGCCTTCTGCTTGGGGTTCCGGCACATCCTGGTGCTTGGTATCTGGGGGAGCGTGGGTGTGCCAGCAGAAATGATCTCTGGGGCCTGAAGGACAGGGAAACTGTGCTGGGGCTGCCAGACATCCCTGCCTGTTTTGAGATATTTAGGCTCTTTTAATATTTCCCCTGCTTGGTGCCCATCTGCATTTTTAGGAAACTAAATTTTAGGAAGCTCGAGGGAATGAATTTGCAATCAACCTGATTAAAGCCTTTTGGCAGTTTCTTCTCAATATTATTAGATGGAGCATTTTAGGTCAGGACAGGTGGGCAATGGACAGAGGGGAAACGAGATTCCTGTGATAGATGTGAGAGCTGGACATTATCTACTAATTATATTAAATATTTTAATGAGCTTTAAAATATTCATTAAATGTTTTAAAAGCTGTTTTCATATGTGACCTGTACTCTCTTCTTTCAATAAACAATTACCATGTAGAGACTAAAATAAACTACCAGGCATTGCTGAGATACATTATAGTCTGTTAAAGAGGCTGAGCCTACTATAGCATTTGAATCTCATTTTACGTTGCCTTTAAATCGATTTGACGCCAATTCCAGACCTATTGTAAAAATGAGATACATGATTAGAGCATGTCATCTTTCCAAGGTTTTTCCACTTTTTAGAATTGCTGCAAAGGAAATTATTTTTAAAGCATTCAGACTACTGACCTGTTCCTTGGCTTTTGTCACAATCCATATAATGTCTGCAATGGGAGATCTTCTGTAGTTACCTGTCTAGACAGCGCATTTTGTACATTTCCAAAATGGATTTACAAGTTACTACTGCAATTTTACACTTGCCTTGCAGATTATGATCTGTAGTCTCTCCCCCCCCACCACCATTGGTTGCTTTATTCTTGTTCTCTTTGACATCTTCTTCTCATTTAAAGTGTCAAAGTGAAAACCAAAGTGAGTCTCAGCTTCTCCGAGGTCCAGATACAAGCTGTTCTGCTTTTCAGATTAAAATGCTACATCTACTTATGGAATTTATTGAGGCTATTTATTGAAATCTTGATGATTATTTCTCCCAAATGGCAATTGCCTTTTCAGAAGCTTACTATAAGCCTAACATTAGTGGCTCAAATGAAGTTTAAGCATATGTCATAGAAAAGAGTGCATAGCAAAAAAAATACCAAAGAAAAAGAATTGTGGAGTTTTCTGGAAAGGTCTCAAAGCTTTCAAAGAATTATCTGTTGCTGATAAACTTGAGCTGGGAAAATAGCAAATGACATAAATTACATCACAAAATCAGTCCATAATCTATAATGATACATTTGGCACAAATTAACCGCTACACTCTTTTCCTTCTCTTTTGTTGACACATTCCTGGATATAGATTGGTAAACACTCGTCGAATGTCTTTGAAAATAGTTCAACCTATGGGGGGGAATGTAAACTGATTAAAGTTGCTGTGGTATTAGTTGTTCATATTGAACAGCAGCTTTGTTAGCTGTAGGTAAGATCTATTGGTCCCCAGTTAGTCAGCTGAACAAAATTAGGGTTTCACAAATGCTTGCAAATAATGAAACAAGGATGTGAATGTGGCCAAGCTGAACTACTGTGGAGAATTCAAGCAAGTATTTGTTAAGTCTGTTTAATCAGTATTCTACCAAAACCTCATTACCTTTCAGATCTTACTATTCTAATAGGCAATTTCACCACTAAATTATCAAGATTTCCAAAGTTTATACATTCTAGTGCTTCTTATTCATGTGAGCTATTGTACCTAGCTCTCCTGTAATAAAATACTACATGTTCCTTTGCATCACATTGCTCACATTGATGGCAATACCACGTTGATGGTAATGACACTGGACCACCAGTTCCCAAATACTGAAATTCAGATGTCTTTTTAATTCTGTTACATTTATTTAGTTCAAAAGCAAGAAGTTCTTGGAAAAACTCACAAGCAAACTGTTCTCAGGAGATTTCCAACCAAGCAGATCTGACTGCATGTACATATAAGCTTGGGATAAGACTTTGATCTAGTATGGCTCTAGCCTGTTGCCGCTTCCTGAGCTGTTAAGACATATCGTTAGAAAATAGCAACTCTCTTTTCATGTGTAAAATCAATCTGCTAAAACTATGAGGTATTGGCCTTGGCTGATTGGCAAAAAACTGACCTGTCCAGCTGCTTTGATTTGTTGCTGGAATAAGCATCCACTGGATCTTTGAGGAATCCTCTGTCCAGCTGTTTCGTTCAACAGCTTAGATACAAAGAAGATAGGAAGAAAAATAAGCACAAGGTAATATTCTGCTTTTCTGGTCAGGCAAGAAACAGCTGTTTTTCAAGAATGATGACTGACAGAGGATCCAGAGTTTGGATACAGATGCTATTTAACTTAGTCTTGGTTCACAGCAATGTCACAGCAATGTCTGAACTCCAGAGGGAAAGACTTGGCTGTCTGTATGAATGTTGTATCTCCTGCTTAACGAGGGATGGTAGAAGGCTGCGCTTTCTAGAGGAATTTTCATGTGTGACACCATTTCCCTACATACAAAGCCCAAACCCCAGTGCAGTGGCATTGCTGTCATCTGAAGGGTTAGTGTCTGCACACAACCTCTGGGGCATCAGTGCTGGAGGCACGCAGTTCGTGCTGTTTCCAGGTTGGGAAAGGAACAGTTTAGAATGGACTTTTGAACAACTTTACACCATAAGGCCTGGTCTATGTGGTAGAGAGACACAATGGCATAGAATTGATTCTTGTTAGTCATTTTATACAAAAAAAATTATTTCCCAGGCATCAAAGTGTCATTTCTAGAATGGATCATTCATTCATGCTTAAGTCTCAACCATTTTGGAGGCATGTTGGTAAGACATAGAGTGGGCAGTCTAGTTTATTTACTTAAATAGCTCAAAATGTCCTGGTGAGTTTGTTCTCTCTGTGTGCTGCTGAACTGACAGTTACTCTGACTTGAAAAAAAGTGCTGTTGGCTGGGTGCCCCTGGGAAGAGCTGGTGGGTGGACAGATTTCAGAATCACTTCAGAAGACATGGGACATCACTGACTATAGACCATGTCTCAAGTTTGAGACAAAGATGAGCTGTTTCTTTCCCTAATTTCTTCCTCCATGTAAAATTTAAATGCTGAACAATGGCAGCTGAGTGCTGTGTTGAACTCCATTTAGTTCAGCAGAAGCTCTGATTTTTTTTTAATTATTATTATTTCTCCCCCCTTGGTTGAGTGCCATTTATGCCAGTGTGCATTAGGTAATCAATGTGAATTTGGTAATCTGGGCAAGGAATGACCACTTGCTGCTGGATTTCCTTCCTCTTTTTTTTTTTTGAATTTCTGTCTGGTGGACTCAAATTCATAATGAGCACAACCAATTTTCGTGAGCAGGGCATTATTTGAAAACCTGAGCAGTCATGCCAGGGAAATACAACAATCGCCATCTCTGTTCAGAATTGGCATGCCCAGGTATCTGGCAAATCACTCATCACCACTTCCATGTCAGAAACCCATCGGGCTTACCTGGCTGTATCCAAGGAGGTAGTTAGCATCAGGCAGCGGGGTTGGGAAAGAAGGCGTTGTGAATCAAACCTAATTACAATCTGTTAGCTTCTTATGTGGGAAGAGTTGAAAGATGACACTTTACTTTTCCATAGAATTCCATGCATATTAAGTAGAGGAGCTTCATATATTTCTTGACATTTTGCCTCCTCCCATGCTCCCATGGCTCTCCCATTTTACATAATGCCTTTGGCAATGATCACCACTGTCCAAGGCAGGACACTGTGTTCGCTAGTGCCTAAACAGGACCTGGCACACATCTCCAAGGCTATGTTGTGGCTTGCTCTTTTGGATTTGTTTCTTACATGAAACCTTTCTAGAGTTCCCTTCCAGAGAACATGTTATTGCTTCAAAAATTTACTATGGAGAGTAGCAGATCCCAGTCTGACTGCTTTGCTGGGAAAAGCATTTTGTCATTTGTGAAATAATACTACCCTGAATAAAAAACAAGCATTAATGACAGGGAATCTGTAAGGGCCCATGTGTGGTGCATGGGAAGAGAGTTAAGAGTCATCTATTCCCAAATATCTCAGGTCCAAATATAAATAGGTGCAATCTAAAAGCTTCTTCAGGACCATTTCAACAGCTGATTCATTCCACTATGCAGAGCTTCCTCTAGCTGAAGTGCAAACGAACCAAGCACAAGTATTCTTATGATTCTAGAGATGCGCTTTAAGAACAAGAACAGAGATGGAAAAACTTTTCAGGGAACATATTTTAGTGGGAGTAGAAAAAGCAAGAAATTACAAGCAACAGCTATAATTTTTTCTGCAAGTGATGCAAAATGATTTTTTTAAGTGTTCAACAGTTAGAAGTTGGTGTTAATTTGAATTTAGTATGCTTTGAAGCCATGTCTATTTATCCAAAACATTTGGGTAGAAAGAACTGAAATTAAGCCGTCAAGGTAGTTGAGTGCTTTCCTTCCTCAGAGACTTCTGTCTGCAAAGACAGATTTTGTGGAGCTGTGTTCCTCAAGCATCTGAGCCAATACTCTGTGGTGTTAATGCTTTTATGTAGAGACTTCAGAAGCATTGATGGTTCTGCCTTTAGTGTTACCTTTGCCTTTGTGATTGGCTCTTGCAATAAGAGAAAAAGATAAGTGATTGAGAAAGTCTAAGTGTTTCCTCATTTGTCTTGGTTGGCAGGGGGTCAGAGCTGTGATTTTGCTCTGGGTACCCTGTTCGCTGCACCAGGCAGTTAAACTCTTCCGTGCACTGTTCCCAGGCAGGAAGGTTTGACGTGGATATACATCCCTGAAGGGGAGACTCCTAAATGAAATCCACTACAAGCGCATTTCTCCTGAGCTTTTTCAAGGTAAATGTTTCAAGTGAATCTGTAAAACAAGATATTATGTTCTTGGTTGCTACATTCTCTCAGCCACATTTTAGGAACTTCACTAGTTCTGGAAGAATTCTTCAATTTTTTAGTCTAACCACAAAAGTACCTTGAGAAAATCCCTGAAATTCATTGTGATAGTATAGTGTTTTCCTTTTTAAAAAATGCTTTACTTTTAACAACAGAAGACAAAAGCTAAGTTGCAACTTGAGATTTGACCTGCTCTAATGAGAAGCAGATTGCACAATTTTAATGGAAATAGAGTCATAGGGATTTAAAGGAAACTAAGTCATTGTCACCTGCTGGACAAGGCAACACTCCATGCTGTTTTCCAGGATCAGCAATTCCACAATATTTCCTTTCCTAACAACATAGAGTAGTTGTGATTATTGTAGCAGCAGGTAAACAGCCATATAAAAGGGCCAATAGGGGTTGGGATATAGGAATAACAAGGATGCTTTACATTTTTCTTTAAAAAAGGGTTTGTATTTTATTCTATCTTAGTTTTGGTATCTGGTATTAGAAGGGGAATTCTCCCTGGTTTTTATTTTTCAGGAATTTCTAGAGGAGGTAAGGGGTACATTTCCTACCATTGTGGGTTGTTGTGACCTATTTTGAAGGCTGAGTTTGGAAAGGAAGATGTAAAAATGAGAATTCATAATTACCTGACCTTGTCATGGACCATGGGAGTGTCTCTAGATTTCAGGTCTGTGCTTCCTAGGTGAGCTTGGAAATGTGAGAGTTTTATCTGCTACAGGTTTTACTGGAAGGTCCCAGCCAAATAAAGTTCATTGGGAGATGGAGAAAATACTATGAAATAGTATGAAAACTATTTAGAACATTTAAATCATGTTTTAAGATTTTGATTTTGATGGTGAAGAATGTAAAAATCAGGTCCGAGTGGTTTTGCATGACTACAGCCCAGACAAACCATGAGGATATGTTTGCTGTAATCCACAGCTTTTTGGCTGACTTGGAGCCATTTTATCTTGATTTTCAGGGGAAAATCTGCTATTAATTTTAGGGGGCCATTGAATGTGTTTATTTTCTCATCCTTCTGTTCTCACACAGATGCTTTCTGACAGAAAGACCAGAATGATGACGTGCTACTTTTATAATATGATCGGTTAATGTTTTGTCTTCGCCTCAACATCACTTTCACGTATCCAAGAATCTATTTTTAACAATATTATTTTTCTCTTTTAAAGCAAGGTTAAAGACTTTATTCGGCTTACTCTTGTCACAAGAGAAGAAAAATAGTCACTCAGTCCAGGTTTTCGCTCATATATCTTGCTCCCCGAAATACACATACGAGCAGTTTGTCTAATCTGCCTTGCATCATAGATGATAAAGTTTTCATTCTTTGTCCTTGAGAAAATACTTTTCAGTCAATAGATTTCCTTGTCAGGAAGTTTTTGCATTTGTTAACCTGTTTTTTTCTTAATTTTATCTGATTATTTCCCATTTTAAACCCTTTTCTATTGAGCTTATTAATTTTCTTCTTTGTAACTGACAATTCTTCCCCACTACCTTTAATACTCATCTCTTTTAACTCTGTCTTAATGTATTTGTTCTGCATTTTTCCTCCCAATTGGCCTAACTCCTTAATTAATCATGCAGCTTTTCTCTGAACAACTTGTTTCTGTAGAAATATCTTTCTTGATGCCTACTAGTATAGTCACAGCTGAAGTTAGATTTCTTGATCTCACATGTTAACTCAAGATCATCAGTAAGGAAAATAAAAAACAATTACTTTGGGATCTTACTAAGAGAAAGTCAGAAATTAAATTCCATTTAGCTTTGATTCCTGAAAAGTGTTTGTTGTGGGAGGCAGTAAAAGGGAGCAATGGGAAGAAAGGAGTGAGGTGATCTCTGGTAAATGTATTTGCATGGGAAATATTCCAGTGACATCAGAATTAAAATATGCAAGAAGCTTGGAGATGTGACTCCATTTCTTGGCACAGTGTCTGTCTGAAATAACTTAAGTAACTTGGGGCTTTTGTACAGTTTTGTTTAAGTATGAGTGAGGGATTTAGAACCGGCAGTCTCATTTATAAAAATGATTAATTTCGTTCATGCAGTATTTTTTGAAGTTGTTTAAAATGATCTGCTCTGGGATTGTCTTTCACCATATTTGAGCAAAGTGGAATGTAACTGGTTTGGAGACGCTGTGTACAGAATCCCTACATGCACTGACCTGCAGTAGGCTGATGGCTGGGTTTTTTGGTCAAGTTAAGTTGGGTTGTAATGCAGTCAGAAAAATTCTGGAGAGTCTTCAGCAAGGGTAAGTGGTTTCGGGAAAGAGGAAATCAAGACTGTTCAGGGAAAAGATCCCGCTTTCCAGGCTTCAGTCCTAAACAATGGCGTAAGCTTTGGGGCTTTAGTAATGTTATTGGGTGGTCCTTGGTGAGCTGCAGAACTGGGAACATAAAAGCCCAGATGAGCAAGAAATAGATTTTCTCATCTTCTTTCCCTCTGGCCTGGGAACATCCATTAGCAGTCCCACAAGTCCATGGCGAGGCAGCTGGGTGTGGAGGGTTTGATACACTGCAAAAATACCCAGATGCCTCTTCTGAAACTGAGACTTCATTATTCCAGATGTCACTGTGAAAACAGTAATTCCTACTTCAGACAGGGGTGCTAAGGACCAGCTTCTGTAGAGTGTAAACTTACTGTGTGTGGGCTTAACCTCCTCTAGTCAGAGGCTAGAGTCCTCCAGGTTCATTGTACTATAGGATGGATAAAATGATCAAGAGAGGGCAATGTGATTCCTTCCTGAAAAGCCTTCAGAAATTCTTCACTTAATACTATGTCATACTGAAGTAGCCCCCCCTAAAATCTTCTGTAGGCCTTTTCTTGATCAGTTACCCATACAACACTAGGAAGCTTGCCATAAGTTTATTGTTAAAGTAACTTAAGTACCTAAAAGAGAGAGAAAATGAGCATTTTAGGGCCATGCATTGTCATCTCATGGCAAATGTCCAAAGCAAAATGAGTGGGGAAAGAAACTGCATGGTCTAGCTGGAGCATTTCTATCATATGGAAGCAGTCTACTGATGTTATCCCCAGATTTAAATTATACATTCTGTCTCCCTAACCCAAGCATAGCCGAGAATTTAATCAGTGCAGAGTGTGTGCTTTTTATATTGCTTTGGGAGGGTCTAGCAAAAAGCATTTTCTTAGCTAATCATAGCTAGATGCCATATACCACACTACCTTAATTTCTTTTGTATTGTGTAGCCCAGTGCCAATATCAAACATCTTTTTTTACTGTGCCATACAAATTGCCAGTTTAGGAACCAACTGCATGCAAAATAAATCATAAGTCTGTGCAAATTTTGCATTTCGTTATTATACAGAAAACAAATCTAATGATAATGAAACACACCCATAAATTGCAACTTCATTAGGATACCCTATGATCCTAAATGAGATTGGGGTAAATGAAATGAACAGAAAAATGCAT
Source organism: Scopus umbretta (assembly GCA_013400535.1). Taxonomy (NCBI): domain Eukaryota; kingdom Metazoa; phylum Chordata; class Aves; order Pelecaniformes; family Scopidae; genus Scopus; species Scopus umbretta. Next base: position 15,671 of record VZTL01050448.1, on the reverse strand, counting down.
TACTTTACTTCTTAAATCTTCATTTAGGAAAAAAAAAAAACCAACCAAAAACCAGCCACATCCAGCAGAACTCTTGTTTTAAATAGAATTTTTTTGCCTATCCACTGCATTCAATCTCTCTCTCTTTTTTTTTTTTTTCTTCTGTGTTTTAAGCTCCTAAACATTACAAGAAGTTGTCCTACAGAAATTTAGAGCTTGATCTGGTTATCTAGAATGCTTCATAGACTGAATTATCTTTCGACCTCTGTAAATTAGCACAGCATCCCACCCGTATGTCTGCCCTATAGAACTGTAATGCCTAACAGTCCAGCAGATATAAAATTATTAGTGATCTAAAGTTAACTTCCAGGGAAATAATTTTAAATGTATTAATACTTTTGATATGTTCTGCTGAGACCAGCCTACGTGACACTCTGTACCTTGTTGAGTATCCCCACACAATGGTTGTGCAGGTTGTAAAAGGCTGATCATGTATTATGAGAAATCTACCATTTTGTATTGCTCATGTTGGCTTGAAATCAGCTCAAGAGTTTTTCTCTTTTTAAAAATCAATGTGACAAAATAGACTATCTACATTTAGAGCTTGGGGGGGCTATATTGGTTTAGGTCAGTAAAACAGTGTCATTAAAAGCAGAAAATAAAAATCATAGCAGCAATGAACTACAGCAAATGCAAAGAAATCTAGTTAGTTGCAAAGGTCACAAAATATGTTAATGTTTTTAGCACACAGATTCATTGCTCAACTGCATATGAATTTTTCAGACCACAAACTATTTTTTGTCTAGACTAAGTCTATATAAGCAAAATAAAAGTAAAGGTTCCATCTGTTCCATGAAAACTATTGTGGCAAGGGACCTAATTGCAACACAATAACCACATTGTGTGGCTGGGTCACAGTAGCTGGGATCAGACACTGGTTTTAATCATGGATCCCAGCTCCTGTTCTGTTCCATCTAAAGTCAAAAAGTCTGTTGCTAGGCACAGTATCTCCTTTGCAGGATGCAGTGCCAGTCTTATTTTTTTTGTGTGCAGAGTAGAGGCAGTATTGTTCTTCTAGGTGTTGGAAGGAATAAATGGAACAGTACCTAATTGTGTAAAAATTTTAGTAATCCACCAAAATGACATTGGCAAAATGTTAAAACGTTGAGGTAAGCCAGCAACTTAGCCATGAAGTGTTGAGTTACTCCTTCACTCTGGATGAATGCAAGTAATTGGAATGAGGTAATTTAATTATTCTGTACAGCCAGATATCCTGTGTAGGTAGGTATCTACAAGACATCTGTCCTGTGGCACAGGCAGCGCAATAGGGTGCCGTACCGTGTGTTCACGCTGTGAGAGCCCTGGCTGCAGGCCAGCCTAACCAGCTGTGCCGTGTGGGGGAATGGTACAGATGTTGGCACCTGAGCCTGAAGAAGCTGCTCCAGAGCCCCTGCTCTTACAGTCCTACGGCGACCGTGACTCGGAGCGCAGGGTGGTAGAACAAAGCAAGTGTGGACACACTGACCTGCGCTGCACGCACACGGTGCCTCAGAGCGCACAGCTACCCCGCTCCGTGGGCAAGGACCAGAGAGGCGCGGAATGGCGGGGTGCGGTGGCAACACTCTCCTGCTGGGCAGGGCAGGGCTGTGAGGAGGGGGGAGCTCGTCTTTGGGGCAAGAGGGTCCGACTGCTAAAGGCCAGGTCACATACCTGAGAGGAGAGGCCCGTAGCGGTAGGTTTAGCCGGCTGTGCTGTGGTAGATGACATCCTTGGGTGAAAATTCAGGTGGGTGCTTGCAGAGACCTGCTGTTCCTCTTTAACATTGCTACTTTATTAGTGTGACGATAGTTCCTGGGCTGTCTACACCTCAGATCATGCTCTTCTTTGCTTCATGGTTGGATGTATTTGGGAAATGCTTAGTAAGTTTTCTGACTTTGCTGCATATCTTTGGAGATCAACAAGCTTCGTCAAGGTATACTGACTAGGTAAAAGATTGTCCATGGACCTGGACTCAACAGCTGTAAGCACGCTCAGCACAGCATACCCACAGCAGGGCTGATAAACTAGATTTCTTTTAAATATAATCACTTACTGGGCAGCCTCTGTTGGGTTAAATAGTTCCTTACATGTACGTTGAACCTATATCACACACAGAGGTATTAAAGGAAAACTTAGTGCTACACAATGAAAGAGCACAGAGAATACACTTGTTTTGGTTTTTGCTACTTCTGTGCTATAGGTTTATTGATATTGGCTCTATTGGAAGCAAGCAGTTACCCTTCCTGTTGCAGTTCCTCCTACGAATTTTACAGTGAATATTTCTCAATCACGTACAAGGGTCCTGTAAAAAGAACAGCCATAAGGAGCTGCTGCGTCAGAGAAATGTTGTATCTGTTCCTGTTTTACAGCCAGCATGACCAAAGCACGGAGAAGCAATGTGTCTGGGATTAGACTGCAGGGAACTAAATCCTCTGTCTCTTGCCCCATTTACTTGAATAAGAATTTTAAATTGTGGCTTTGGAAATTAGAAATTTACACTCTAATTTCTCCTAAAGCCAATGGGAGTTAGATACCTAATTCCCTTGAGCCCTTTGAAATTCTTGTAGAGCAAACACTACCTTCTCTAACTCACATAGAAGCAATTAAAAGATCAGCCGACACTGTCAAGCTATTTAATGTGGTCTGCAAAGAAAATGTCTTTAAACTTGTCTAGGTCCCAGTAACTGACATGGGAGGCTAATGACAAGGACCCGAGTAAAGATCCTAATGTCAGCTTGAGAGTCCTAGTAATCAGCTTGGGAAGCTAATGCCAAGTTGCTGGATAAAGATGCAATTAAGGTTGCCACAAAGTACTGGGATACATTGCAGTTCCCAGCTGTGATAACTGAAGAGTTGGCTGTGGTTCCAAAACACCAGCATGATAGTAAAGTAGGAATGAAAGGACAAATATTTTGGCCTTTTCATTTTCCAGACATTTATATTCACTATCTGCATGGAGCCTAAATTATCCTGGAAAAATTCCAAGCAATAATCCTTTTTTTTTTTTTCTCTTTCTCCAGTGGGTTAATAAAGTACAATTAGGCTTTTCTATTTTGCATTGCACAAGGGACAACAGAATAAACATTTCCACTTATTTATGATCCATCTCAGCTTTTGGAGGGTTTGACAGTTTTACAAGTCCCTGACTGCTCACCCTGGTCAGCGCAAACACCCTGCTTTGACAGCATTGCATTTGAGCCTTCAACATGGAGTAAACAGCATGTTCAGGCTCTCTCTTTAAGTTAAGAGGAGATAACTGAAGAAAAAAAAGTTCTTGAAAATCCTGTCATAGGTATAATGCAGTTCTGAACATCCTCAGGAGATCATAGTTCTAGCGCAACAAATGCATTTTTCATAGAGTATGTATAAAATGAAATACCTTATTAGAGGCTGTAAGCCATGGGGAAGTTATACAAATTTTTACAGCGCCAGGAAGACACACAGACCAGAAAGATGCAATGGGGAAACTCGTAATTTTATCTTCAAGTGGACCCTGAAAAAGCCTTGTCGCTTCTACCGCTACCAGCACAACCAATAATGACAGGATCTAAGTCACTGAGTAAAGGACTTGCCGGCTCCCAGACGATGGCTCGTGAGCTGTAGGAAAAATGCACTGCAGAGTTTGACATGTGGCTGCCAAGCATGCCTGGTGCGTGTTGACTCCAATTCTGGAGGAGGTTGAGGGGGATGGTAGTTGGGGATTGTTGGTGACGAGAGGAGGCAGCAGCATCTCACTGTGCTGGAACAGTTGGCTGTGCTGTGCCAAATCAAGCAGGTTTTGAGGCGGAGGCTCTGGACGTCTGCTTGTCTGTTGCTGTTGTAGGAGGAGTAGTGCCATGTGGAATTAAAATCTTGCTGTATAATGACAGAGATTGGGAAAGAACAAAATTCTTTGGATTTTTTTTCTGTTTCCTTTCAGATTGGTGTAGTATGTAGCCAAATAAAGTCAGAGTCAGTCCTACCCTCTTTTCTGTTCTGTCTGTACTCACATGGCGTAGGGAGCAGAGGCTATGTGAGTGCCTCCTAGCTGGGCATGTTGAGAGAATCTGTTCCTTTTTGCAAGCACTGCACTTGCATACTAAAAATGGACAAGTAGGGTTCTGGAGTAACGAATGTAGAGATGCTGCAAACAGCAAGAAAAGCTCCCAAACTGTTTGCTCATTGGCATGCTTTTGGACAATTCAGACTTAGACACAAATCCCTCTAATGAATTAAGATCTGATCACCATGTGATTCTTATCTTTCAAAACTAGAAAAATATTTTGTATGAAGATAGAACTAAAAGTAATGCATCTATGATGGTTTTAAAAAATATTCTAAAAACCACTTTGAAAATAGGAGAGCTACAATGAGACGTCTGTGAAAAATGACATATTTAGGTTAAGGTTCCATACTATGCTGAGCTGCCCCAAGGGCTGCCTGCCACTGGTGGGCAGCTGCATGTTCCCATGCCTCTCCCTGCATGTCCCCACCACTGCCCTTGTCTTGCCACTGGTGCGCATCTTCTGAACATGTGGTAGCCAATTCAGAAAGCTAAAGCATCGCAGACCTAATCATGCCAAAAGAATTGAATCGTTTCCTGACAGTTTGGCTGGTCAGGCCTCCTTGCACAGGCTCAGCGGTGTTGGTGAGGAGGGGTAGGAACATGCAGTCAGGGGAAAGGAAAGAAACAGGACTCCTACTTTGGCAGCGGATCTGTGCAACTGAGAAGTCATGCTGCATCCTGAGAATAAGGTTCATTGTACTTAAGCTTTCAAATAGAAATCTGTACCCTCCCATTTTATTTAAAGGAAGTATTTTTAAAAATTTGAAGTACAGTTTGACATTCTTCCACATTTGACATCTACAAGATGATCAAGTTTGTGATCATCTTGTAGTAAGACTGACTGGCCTGTTTCATACAGCTTCTTGCTGGTTTCAGCTGTTGCCTCTCCCTTGTTCTTAGGAAAGTGCTGCTTCTTGTGAGGAAAATAGGAATAGGGATTTAATACATGTTGTAGCATCTGGTTTCTAAGTACCAGATGAGCCTGGGTTTGCACTCCAGTCTGCAAACAGGAGAGTGCTCAGATGGGGGAACGCAGTTTTTCAGCTCTTAAGTCCATGTAGATGAAGGGGAGGAGGTGTCAGCCAAGCTGATGTAAACTGGGGCTCTGGAGAGAAGAGGGCAGCAGAGCATAGAATGACACCACAGTGGAGAGAAAGGAGCAGCAGCCATGGAGGGCAATTTTTGCTGGGGGTTGTTGGGACAGGCAGGCTGTGGCACAGCCATCATTTTGATTGCTGTTTTCAGTGAGACTGGACTGAATCTTCAGCACAGAATGGACCTGTGTAACATAGTACAGCCATAGGATTGCACAGGTCACATACTTGTGTATTGTTTCTCATAAACATCCAGTAGTAATCTATCACCCATAGCCCATGGGGAAACAGCTGGCTTGGCATGGAAATTTTGCTGGCAGCTTCTAATCTAAACATACTAAGCTTTGGAGGAAATGGATTATTTTTTTTTTGTCTGCTTAATTATGAAATCGGTTCATGAGAAGGAGGTGACATGTTCAGCTTGCTCTACTACTTCAGTTGTGCAGATAGCGCCCAAGAGATCTGTTAAAAAAATTGTCATCCTCTTGTATGACAGCTAGCTCACAGGCCAATATGCTGCAATTGCAATAGTATTAGGGGGTGCTACTCCATATCGGCTTTCTGAAGGCTCCCCCATTTCCAGTTTTTGTTCAGGAAGAGCTAGCTTCTCTCCAACAAGCATCTGAGCAGCTATTCTAACATCAAGAAGAATGAAGCAATTGCTATCAGCATGCGCTTATTAGTACATCTACTTTAAAAGTTGGTTTGTAAACATGGAAGCTGCTTTTGTAGTGACTGTGGAACTACAGAAATGGAAAAGCAAATTCTAACCAGTCAGTGAGGCTGGCTGGGAAGGTGTATGTCATCATTGCATGGTGAGGCAGAGTAGACAGGCTGTGAAGCCAAGCTAGAATCAGAAGCTAGGAATGGGTCTTCTGCACAAATGGCTCATCTGTACTATTTGTCTTGCCAAAAAAATGACATGAGGGTCCTTTCAATAGCCCCAAAGAATCTTCAAGAAGATTGTCTCTGATTTTCGCGAAGGAATCTTACATAGGAAACTGAACTTTGGCCACTTTTAAATGTGTGCCTTAAAGCATCGTGCAAGTTGCCAGAGCTGTGATTGTTGCTTTAGCATCTCCATTACGGCAGGATTTATAAACATCTGTTGCATGGTTTTGTAACAGTTGCTGCCTAATCTGGATATGTTAGTGTTAGCCATTAATGCTACTCATGATTATTGCTCTTCTTTTACATCTCTGTGACTTTTATTCCCAGATCTTAAGAACTCTCTGGGGTCCCTGATGGAGAGCACTGCTGGAGTGCTTCGTCTGTATTCTGCCATTACTATCTAACCAGTTTTCTCTTGTCCTTCAGGCTGCACATGCCATGAAAGCAAAGCGGTCTTGCACATCAGTACTGAGTGCAGCCCTGTGGAAACAGTTACTTCCTTTTAAGCAATTATTTCTTATTTCCTTTTTATTTCCTCCTCTCATATTGACCATTATCATAGTGATACAGGCTGGTCTGGGAATTTCCTTTCTTGAGAGTAAAATTCCTAGGCATCCATTTTCCCTTTATGATTTCAATTTCCAGTAGGATTGGGAGAAGGAAGCACAGACGTCTCTAAAATACAGCGGTACCACTAGGACACTTCTGGTACTTATTTTGACAGTGAAATAATGGCAGCAAATCTAATGACAAATAATTGTAGACATTGAGGCCAAAAACTTATTAGTGCTTCATGTGTTGTCTCCTAACACAGCAGTGGCATTGCAATATGGGACTGTGCAGAGTTATGTTAAAAGGCCTGAAGATTTACATTAGCAAGGAAAATTCCTCCAGCTCCTGTGTCCTTGTCCTATGGAAGAGGCCACCTCTATGTGTGAGAATGTCATTGTATTTTCAGTCATATTCATTGAAAATGTCATCACTAGCTGCAAAGTATTTTCGAGCCTGTTCTTATTTGCATCACTGTTCATGGCTTGGTTTGCTCTAAAAATAGAGTTGTACTTTTAATGTGTTGGGAACTGGGGAAGCTTCAACTCCTACACAGTCCCTCTCCTGTGTGAGCTCAGGAAAGCTGTGTGCAGGCTCAAGTTGACTAGTTTAAAGTGAAGTATGGAATGAGGACAGCTATAGTTTCTCCGTAGCTGAGCTGGTTGAGCGAGTCTACTGGGTTTTCTAAGTGAAAACCACTTTGTCTTTGTGAAGACTTTTAGGTGCTAGACTGGTCATCCTCCTGGCTCTCTTGTATAGACTTTTTTCTTTCCTGTTTTGCTCTGTGAGTATAATGCTTGTGTTTTATCAGTGCTCTGCTTTGGTATTCAGCAAATACTGTGTTATGATAAAGATTGTGATAAATTATGGCACTAAGTATAGTAATAAATGTAAGCATAGTGTATATAGGCTATTGTGGAAGAAATTAGTTTCTGTTCTGCAGTTTGGAAAAAAAAAAAAAAGTCATGCATTGGTTTTATGTAGAAATATCCTTATCATTCTGTGGTATCACTTTATTCTCAGATGAAAATGCCATACAGTTTTGTGCAGGAAAGCCTTTGTTATGGATGGCATTGTCCACATGAATCAAGTGATAATGGAAATAATTTAAAATTTAGAAGTGGAATAATAAAATCATGGAAGTTCTGTAATTTTTTTGATGCGTTTCTTCAGTCTGTTGCACTGATGACTTACAACTGAGAAGTTAAAGCAAAGCAGGCAGTGAATTTGAATAGCTATGTATGTGAAGTGCCTTGGAGTCCTAATTTTTGAGTGTACGTGTAAAGAAAATAGTTTTATGAAACAGGTGTGTTCCTCTAGCCTAGCATGCTACATTTTAAGGTGCTTTAAAAACATTTATTTCAAAGAAGTCTTTGCTTTTTTGGTTGGTGTCGGTTGTAACCTGTGCTGGAGTACACACAAACTTACAAAAACTGTAGTGTGGGAATACTCTCCTCTTTGATAGACCCAGTAATTTCTTGTATTTGTAGAGTTTGGAGCCTGCTGGCATGTACTCATGCTAAACACGTTTATGTTTCTGAGGCATCTGGTGAGTGTTTTGTGGTACTGTGGAGTTATATTCTGCTCCTGCTCCTGTAGGAATGTTACATTATTTGCCATAGGGCTTTATGAATTGTCACAAAATGAGCAGTTAATTCTTGACATCTGCTGCGCTGAAGTGACTGCCAAGTTGTGTTGGTAGTTGGCAAGGAGATAAATATTGATAGACCCTAGCAACAGGTACTCCTGAGAACTCTTGTTCTGGGAATGCTTAGGCTGTGTCCAATGTTATTAATGTTGTGATAGCATTTTAAGTTTATTTATAGGATTTGTTTGTGTCTTATCACCATCTCTCAGGACTGGAATACATGAATGGGCTTTGCTGGGCGAGGGCATAGACGTGTATCATGCACCCTTCTCTGGTGACTCATTTCAACATATAACAGATGCTTTACTGTCCAAATTTGAGGGGTAGTTGATGTACACTGATGTATGACATCTCAAGTATGTGCTCATATCTAGACTCTTGTATGTTTGCTATATAACCTATGTTAGAATGACTATTCCAGAGCTATGTACATATAAGTGCATCAGATACAATAATTTCTTTCTTTTTAGTAATATACTAACAAAACATTCATATACAAGATTAATTGAGAATCCACCAGATAAAATTAGCTTGCTTATATTGTGAAAGCACTAACTCTTGTGAGCACTGTAATTGAACAATTTTATGTTCTCATTGCAGAAATTGAAGCCAGAGAGGCCTGCGACTGGCTGAGAGCTGCTGGTTTTCCCCAGTATGCTCAGCTATTTGAAGGTATGATCCCAAAGACTTGTCAAGCAGATGACACTGAATTCAAGCAGAATTGTTTACAGAAGTAATCTTTCAGAACCTGACACTTTTGATGGAAGCACTTTCAAATTCTGTAATATCTTCATGCAAATCTGTAGAAAAATAGTAACCTGATGTGTGTTCTTGCACAAGTGACATCTTAATTAAGTTAGCATGGACTCAGTAGAATTCTGTAAAGGACCAAATCTTTCCTGGTTATCGCTAGACTGTAACTCAGCCAAATTTCTGCTTTTGTGATTTTTAGTTGCTTATCATTTTCTCTGGCTCTTTTCCTTGGAGTGTTGGGGTTTTTTCCAACTCACTGATTGCAACCAAAACTCATCTAAGGCTCCCCAGCCTGTGGTCTTGAAGAAGATTGTTTTCTATTGAAAAAGAATGTTGGAAAAATCATCTTGCAATCATACATTTTTAAAAGACACTCAGAAGCAGCCACCCAGTCAAACAATGCAATTTCAGCAGGTTTCCATGTTGTTAAAGCTACAGAGTTCTTGTTACTTGTGGGGGAGATAGGGATTTGTTCAGAACTTGTATAATTTTCAGACATTTGTGCTTATACCTTAAAACTGTTCTTTAAAATGTTTATTGCTACAAACATTGAATGTAACAAAAGCTAATCTATTTTTAACAGAGATTTTATCAAAGAACTAGAGTTAAGAGAATAAGCAATAACTTATGCCTGCTCTCATTCCCACCTCCCCTGTTCATTGCAAGATTAAAAATTGGAAGTCAAGCAATAGAGCCAAGTTTGAAAGCTGTATACTATGAAATATGATGTCTCATGGAAGTGCTTCCTTTTGAATACAGAAGATTTTATTACATAAGCTGTCAATCTTACAGTTTGTTGGAAATGTACATTATCATGCTTCTGGATAATGATTCCTCTGTATTACCTTGCTGATTATGCAGTGTCCTGACTTGACTAGGTAAATTAAGTTTAAAAAGTAAGCCAAGAAAATACTGATGGATCTCACTGGTTCCCTCATCTGCAAGGCTAAATCTCACAAGCTGGATCACTGAACTTTTCCGCTGGTGTGGTGATTAGCTTCAACAACAGCACGATTTGTCAGGCTCACTACACCTCTAAGAGCATATGTCACGTGCTGCATTGTACTTTACCATCAGCAAAAGCTTCTGTAAAATACTCCTAGTTTTATACTGTACTTGAAGGCAGAACGTGCAGAGAACCTCACCAGAGCAAAACTTTAATTTTGTATTTCTTGGCTGTAGTACTTGGTCACCGCAAGCTGCTGGAAATGCAGGAAATGCTTGTCTACCTGTAGCTAATAGCAAGCAAATACGTACATTTATTCTCTCACTTGCTCTAAAGAACTGATCTTCGCTTACTTGAAGGACACCTGTGTGAATATACAGCTATAGAATATTTCTCCTGTGATAAATATCTTGCAAAATTCAAAGTCTTTGCAATTATAACTCAGATTTCAGATTCAACTTCTTTGTTTACAGATATGCAGTTTCCTATTGATGTAAAAACTGTGAGGAAAGATCATGAATTTTTAGATGGAGATGCGATTGAATCACTATTCAGGTAAACATTAATTATGAATCATCTTTAATACCTCCAGGCACCATAGTTCTTTGTCATTCATCTTTTCATGCCTTAGTTTTTGTCAGAGACTAACAAAGTCACCAATGTTATGACTGAAGGAAAACAATTAAGTACGTACTTTAATACCACTGAAGTTGGTTATTTTAAGAATTTAAAGGTAAAATAAGCATGTGTCTACACGTCTTTTTCAGCCAAGGTCTCAGTGACATTATACTAAGCATCAAATCTGTACTTTCTGTAATGTGAAATGTCTGCAGACTGAGAAAGAATAATCAGTTCCCTGCAAGAATATGGTAGCATGACAGTTTGCTCTTTAGAATTGCATATTACAGAGTGCAGGGATTTCCTCTGACTATTGAGCTTCCCCCAGAGCTGTTCCAGGAGATGAACAGCAAAAATGATCTGCACAAGAGATAGGCTTTCTGTTTTGTTCTCCTGAATATTTTTTTGAGTGAGAAGCAAGGTATTGATTTGAAATTATTATTTTGCCACAGCTGTTCACATCACACAAGTGAAATTTCATTGTCAGTGCAAAATCAAACTCATTGCTCTTTGGACTTGCCCCATGTAAGAGTGCCGGGATAGTGGAGAGGCAGTCTACTCTACTATGCACTGCATTTATTGAAGCCTTCTTATTATGAGATTGTTTAGCAGGTGGAGTGAACTCCAGACTATCTGTGCCACACAACTTGGCCAATTCAAGGGCCACAATAAGAATTTCTAGCTCTTAAGGGACTGGAAAGTTCCTCTTCTGGCAAAGTGGTTTGGTCTTTTTCTGTATTGTTAGGTCACCTGAATTCAAATTCTGCTTTTAACAGGAGCACCAACAGGACCTGTTTGCATATACATCTCTAATGCACAGCAGATATTAGAGAACTTTGGATATATTTTGTCCGGAGTGTTCCTTAAAGGCTGTCAGTGTGTCTCCCTGTTAATGCCACATATTTGTTTGACAGTTAAGTGACTGACTAGTTTGGGGCCTTATTAATTCCACAAATTTTAATCAAAATGATAAATTATAAAGTCCTTCCAAGGATACAGGTTAATGTCTTAATTTTTAAAATTTTTTTAAGAAGCCCACTCATTTGCAAAATCTTAAAAAAATATACAGTTTTTCACAATCCTTAAAGCTCATCATATGATTATTAATTAACTGATTAATTATGGTCCTCTTCTCTAATTTTAAGATGGCAGAACTGGAACTGTGAACATCATGGGGTTGCTAGTTGGTGCTGGTTTTGGCAAAATGCATGGAGACTTTCTAACAGGATTTCAGTCTTTGACACCAATAATGAAGACACCATGGTAGAAGTTCACAACTAATTTGGTACATGTTTGTTTTCAAGAAATAAAATAGTTTAAATTTAAAACTTCTGTATTTTTTCTTGTACTCTAGACGGTTGAACACATTGAACAAGTATGCATCAATGAAAGTGGAAATAAGCCATCAGAGGAAACAGGTATGTTTACAAAATACAGTTAATTTTCTCATTAAAAGTGTGTTTCACTATTATATCAAAAACCTGTTTTTAAAAGGTCTATAAAAGATTAGCAATTTCTGAACTTTTCTTTCTATTCTTTTCCATCCTGCAAAGATCTTCCATTGTCGTTTTCAGCTGAAAAACAGAGTAATAGAGATATTGAAATATATAATGTTAATTTTGTAATTTTGTAAGATACATTAGGGGTGGGTTTTGAAACAGTTTTTAAAAATAATTTGACACACATTACTGTCCAATAGTTGCACCAAAGCCCCATGTCACCGTGTCTTTTATTGCTTTCCTAAGTAGTTTCGCATCTTATTTAAGGCCTGAAAGTGAATTTTCAGTCTTATTGACTGAACGAAAGATAAGAAATTAAAATGGACAATCCAAATAGTGTCAGCCAATGTCAAATGGCCAGCCAATAGAAGCTGGATAGGTTTTAGCTGTGCTGGCTTTGTCCTCGCCTGCAAAAAAGTATTGTAGATAAAACAGAGGTATAGCTGCATCTTGGCTGGTTAACACCAGGATAGTAAAGCCTCTCAGGTACCATGGATTAACTGCAGTACTAGCAAGAAAATACTGTCATCTTTTGGAAAAATGTCTATTTTTTTAGGAAGTTCTACTCTGCTGTCAGTAAAGAATAGGGCAAGTGAGGGTCCACAGAGAAGAGACAGGTCATTCCTGTCTCTCTAACAGTTTACTGGCCAGGTGCTCGCTTGGAGTGGGGACAACACAGCAAATGGAGCACCTGGGGCAAATGGCTGGTGAGGCTGAGGTCTCCAAGAGAGTGCACCAGGTATTGATGCTGCCACAGTCCCACAGCCAAATGCTTCTTTACCTGAAAATGGATGAGTTTTGGTCACAGAAGCGTGAAAGAGTGTTTGATTTGTTTGGCTTTAGGAAAGGCCATGTAAATCCTGTACAATTCTCTTTCAAAACCTCTGGATTTGCCACAAAAGAAAATTTTTCATCCTTAGATCAAATCTGTCATCTTTTCCTGCAGTGAACTTACCAGATTTGTCAGCATGGTTGGGAGTAATTTGTCAGCATGTTTTTCAACTAACAGAATGGAGCTCAGGGCAGACATTCAGTAACCGAATGGTTACATTTCTATATGTTGGTCTTGGGGGTTTTGGAGGTAGGCAGAAAAATTAAGTCTCCTTTTTTGTTACATTTTTTTATAATTTAAAGTTTGCCAAACTTTGCCCTTGAACTGTACTCTTTTTTCTCTGTCTAAGAGTGATGACTCTGAAGATGATGAACCTTGCGCAATAAGTAACAAATGGGCTTATGAGAGGTGCAGTCAGAGATGGTCTCGTATCGAGAGCCTAGAAGGTTTCCCAGGAGAGGAAGGTGCTAGTGCATCAGTTCCAGGCAGTCCAATACTGACGAGCATCAGCAACGAGGCTACTATCTTTCTGGATCGTGACGAGAAACATGATGTGTCCTCAATTCACAGTACTAGCAGTGGTGACAGTGACATCGTTAGCTTCCCAAAACCTTTTGAAGATGTGGAAACCAGCACGAGTTCCTCAAGAGGTTCCTCAATTAAGGTGGCTTCACTGGACTCTACCTTTAGTTGTTCTCCTCCCCCCAGTGAATTTTTAAATATCACCAGTGAGGAGAAGCTTTTGGATAAATCAACATATAAAAAGAGAAACAGCCTTCTAAAGAAAATGGAGAAGTTGCACTTAAGGAGCTGCAACTTAAGGAGTGGTCAGTCAAAGGCCAAACGTGTAATAAGTGAACCTGTTCTTCTGGAAGGACTTAATGAAGAAAAGATGAAAATGCTGAACTGTGTAAATATTTCTGACCTCTCTGGCGTCCGAACAAAGAACAATTCTTCCTTTTCTCCCCAGAGTTGCAATAGCAGCAATCAATCTGAAAATAGCAGCACAGTGAGCACTCCAAGTCCTGTTATAAAACCACGAAGCCACTATGAAGGAAGGGAGATGTATGCAGAGGACTTGGATTCTAGCAAGCTCTTGCTGTGGAATGATCTATCTCAACAAAACATAAAAAATGACATGAATTTACACACAAACCAGATGTTTCAAATACCACAAGGTCATAAACCTGGCACTTTCCCCAAAGCACTTACAAACAGTTCCCTGCCTCCTGTAGACAACTCTTCCATCAACTGGAGAACTGGGAGCTTTCATGGGTGCAGAAGGAGCCAGAGCAGAAGCAGTTCCAAGGACTCCAAAGTCCCCAGGAGCCCCCATTCATGCACAGATAACAGGCTAAGTGTATATGACAACATGCCCAATATTGAACTTGATAAGTTGGAGGCAATAGAAGGTGGTGATGATGATGTTTTTACAGAACTGAACAATGTTATAGAAGATGTTAATGGTCTCAAAAAGTTGGTTGATCAGTGGACAGAGAAGTTCTCAGATGATGGGGACTTGGACTTTGCCAGTGACTTGACATCTTTGTATCCATCCTCACCTAAAGAAATCAGTCTTGAAACAGAGGACTCAACAGCAGACCTCCCAACCACTGAGGAAGAGAGCAGCTGTGAACTAGGCAAGATCAGTTCTGCAGAGCTGGCATACCTGACAGACTCTAAAAACACCAACAGGTCAGACGTCATTGGGTTTCCCTAGTAGACTGTCCCTTGGGAACCTTTCCCCATTGATTGTCTCACTCAAAATGTAATTGCTTTTCCAGAACAAAGTATTCTTAAGTAAGTCTGTTCTGGGTAGCTGCGTCTGCACCACTGGTGCCAAGTACTGCTGGTCTGTAGGCACTCTGGTATCTACATCTGCTCTGACCTCTGTTGAAAGTAGGGCGCTCACAATCTGCAAGAGCACTTAGACATTTGGAATCATACTTTATGGCTAGCTTGTTGTATTTCTTATTGAAACATTCTGTATTGCCAGCATACCTCCTGGATGAGAAGTACCTTGTTTAAATGCAATTAACCATATGGTGTTTGGCAACTGCAGGTCATTTAGAGTCTTAGGTGCTTCACAGATGCAGGCAGTAGCTTTCTGCAGGTTCAATGGAAATAGTCCTAATCTTAAACAATATTTATCCCATAGGCACGGGAAGCAACACTGGTCTGTGGATGAGAGTGTGAACTTGGAAACCCTTTCCATCCAGACTGATAGCCAGTCAGCTGCCCAGCTAGCCCGGGCACAGAAGCTGGCTTTGTTGAAACTCACTGCTTTAATGGACAGATATTCCCCTTCCAGTAAGCAGGGCTGGAACTGGTAAGTTGTCTCATATTAAAGCAACCTGTGTTGGAAAGAGAGGATTTGATGTAAGCAGGTGAATTTCCTGGTTTGCCTAGATTACACATGTTCAAGATGAGGAATTTCATCCTGTTGAATTGCTGGTAGTTTCAAGTTTATTTCAATGGCTCCAGGATTTCCTCTGCTATGGACTGCACTTTGCTCCTTGTTGGTGGTCATGTTGTTAAGTATTTTAAAGCATATTATAGTTTCCTCTTTAAATTTGCCTATTTGTAGGGCTTTGTCAGAGGTCCTTCACAGAGATTGCAGGACCTGTGGTGAAAGCTGGCTGGGCTGAGAATCCATCTCTTCAGCATCAAGTCCCAGTTTGAACTAAAATAATGACAAAGTCAGGCACTCACAGGACTTAGAAATACCAGTTAGCATCTTGTGGTAGGGATCTGGTACTTGAATATAGAATCATAGAA
>VZTL01050446.1:12557-25959 GCA_013400535.1 Scopus umbretta | reverse complement strand
CAGCTGAAACCAGGACAGATAGATAAAATACTTTTCACTCATTTTTTTAAAGCCTAAAATCACAATCATAACCCATAAAGTGCATCAGGATCCATTTGACATATTCTTAAGCGAAGTGAATTGCAGCAGTGCCTTTCACAACAGACTAGTTTATAGATCCACAGAACAGAGAATGGTTTACCTGGTTCTATGGAGTATACAGGATTTCATCATATACACCTGGTATGAACAGATACTTCCTTGGGCTGTTGCGATATTATATCGTAGGAGGAATTCAATGACTAAGATTATTAACTACCCTTTTGTTTTCTTCATAGCCACTGTACTGAACAATTACCCTAAACAAAGTCTGTTAAAGATAAGGGGAGACACACATTTTCTTTTCAGGCTTCCTCTGACCTTGCCCTTCCTTTACAATGCTATATTGCAGGGTGATTGTATGTCTAACTAAAATAAAAGAGAAGTGCTTTGCTTTTCTAACTAGATACCCACATCAGACAGTCAAAGAAATCTTTCCTTTATCTTGGTGTTAAACAGGATTGCTGTGGAAAAAAATCACCTGCCTTGAATATCCTGAAGTATGATCAGATCCTTACCCAGTTTAGGAAATTCATCAAGTGAGACAAAATTTACTGGGGAGACATTGTCTATGAGGGAGGTCTTGCACAGGGGAATGACAGAGTTGCCTGGAATCTTATGAAAATGCAGATACTGAACTATCAGCATGCCTGATTAATTAACACTTGTTTATGTTCTGTTTCTTTCAGCCTTGTTTCAACACCCCAGAACTGATTCTAATAAAATCCCTTTGCGAGTTCTTTTTCCTTCTACACACTTAACTTATGATTGCAAAAATCATTACCACTTTTGATTATAATCTTTAATTAGCAGGAAAATATATGTGTTGAATTATTCAGTTAGTGTTCATTTTCATCATCATGTTTTGACAGCTTTTGCATTAATAAATCTTTCATAGACTCAAAGACCCTGGATAGCCTTCGACAGAGTTGTTTAAGGACTTCTGTTAAACACTTTGCCTTCCAAGGACCTTAAAGCATGATGTGCTACCCAGGCTTTTTCACTCCCAGGTGAGTTTCCTGATCACTAGCCTGTCTCTTCTGCTCACTTTATAGCTTAATGAATCTTTAAGAGCGTTCCTTATCAGTTGAACAAGTTCAAAAGGAGAGGAGGAGATAACATCTCTGCACAGCCTGTCATTCTAGAGTGGTCTGTGGCTTGAGGCCAAATTCATCGCTTGTGTGCTGCATGGCCTTCTGGGTTGGTTCTGGAGCTGCTCAATTGGTTTTCCATGGAGCAAAACTTTGAATATAGCTTGTTCTTTACAATGTTCTCAAAGGAGCCTTTACCTGCCTCATAGAAGTGCCTCAGAGCTTTCATGCTTGATCTAGCATCCCTTGCATCTTAAATCTACATTTTTGGTGAGTGAGTAAAAAGGCTCAAAGTATTCTCAGAAGGGCCCCAACATCCCTGCCAAGGCCTTTGGGGCTGTAGACAGCAGAAGTTAAGGGTGTCCTATGGGTTGATCCAGCCTATATAAAGCGAAGACTGTATCCTGCAATGAGCTTCAGATGGGAAGATACCTGGTTTCCTGAGCAAAACCATGTAAGTCCCAGTGGAGGGTTCCTGCCTGTGGAATTCACTACCAAGTTGTAATGTCAGAAAAAAAACTCTTTGATCAGACACATTCTTGTTATTTAAGACACAATGTAGTCCCTGTTTGTTTAGCTCCAAGGTCTCTATCCAAGTTGGCATGTAAGGCTGAGTATAGCTGCCCATGAACTGAGATCTTTGAAGTTCTCTGCCACTGTTTGAGCCTATCAAGATTTTAAGCTGTAGATAGGATGCTGAGGTTTAGGTTTTGTCTGATTATTGTTTTGCTGTGATTTTCTATCCAATTTGATGAAATTACAGTGTTTATAATTGCCAGCATTGTGGGTAGGTATTTCTGAGTGCATGTAATTTATCAACTTTAACGAGTAAATAAGCACCTAACCACTGTGGCAAGAGATGTTCCCTAAATCTTTAAATAATAATAAATAATACAGCCACAATGGAGCTCTCAGACTGGAACAATTGCCCCATGTGCCATTATACCCATAAAATAAACCATTTAAAGCTGTTTTAAATGCTTCCTGTCATCACTGGTGGTGGGAAAATAATTTTGCATGGTTCATTTGCTGCAGTACTTAATTTTCTTTAGTGCTTCTAGAAGGAGTGATTGTTATCAGAAAAATGACTATAACAAGACTGTGTTATTACATGTT
The DNA here is from genome assembly GCA_013400535.1 of Scopus umbretta. Taxonomy (NCBI): domain Eukaryota; kingdom Metazoa; phylum Chordata; class Aves; order Pelecaniformes; family Scopidae; genus Scopus; species Scopus umbretta. Next base: position 23,674 of record VZTL01050446.1, on the reverse strand, counting down.
TAGTTTCCATCAGGAATTTCTCAATCCAAATCAAACTAGAATCAATGCAGCGGAGGAGTGTTTGCAATGGAATAGCACAATGTGTTCAATGCAGGGTGGTGCTGACTAGTCATCTGGAAACTGGTGAACTTCAACAGTTGTATGAGTTAGGCAAAAGTCTATTACTACTAATGAACTCTGATTCTGAACTTGTTCTGAACAAACCCCAGAACTTAGAAAGTCAACCTGGGACCTTTTCGTAGATTTTGTTTAAAAACTTTTAGTAATGAGAAATGGGGATTTTGTCTTTTGATATCTTCTGAACAACCCTAAAACAAATATCCCCCAAACAAAAAAATTTTTACATAAAGTAAGCTAAAATGAAATTTAGGCACTCTGCTTCTAAGTAAGAGTATCCTCTCAGCGTTTTATTACAATTCAACAACTTCACTTAAAATATTTATTCAGATTGTTGCTCCTGACTGTGCCTACATTGCAATGTCCTCAACTGAATGCAAAAGTGTGAACACTGATAGAAAAAAAAACACGTAGATTGAGTTTCTCAGTGTTATGGGCTTGTTTTAAACAGTATAACTCTTTCCTGTACAATGTGAATAATACTTAATATTCTTAGAGCCCTATCACTTTTTGAGGCATCCTTGAATACAAGATGCTGCATCTCAAGGACTTATCTCCAGACTTGCATCCTGGCAAATTAATCTTTTTCAATTGCTTTTTCTTGCTTGTCAACTTTTTATGCTGGTGTTTTCACTAAATGAGTTGTTTATACATATCACCCTTCACTTAGCTTTAAGTAAATGTTTAAACTGTGATATTACTTCTTTTTTTAAGGGACTTGCAAGTCTGGCATCTCTGTAGGGGTGGAAAGGATTGAAATGGTATTCCTGACAGCAGAAATGATTAATGGAAGGCTCTTGAGAGTGCACTTGTGTGTTCACAGTGTGGGTATCATTATGTTTACTGAGATGACTGTTAATGGAGCATCAGAAATGCAGAAACTGCGAACATCCTTACTGCCTTTATCAAATTTCTAGTGTCTGTTGCCTTCTGTGAGCCCACAAATACCAGCCAGGAGTCTGGGAAGTGAAGGAAACATCTGATCAGAGTACAGATTTCATGGACAAGTGCAGTGCTTTTTTTTGAAAAAGCAAAAATAAGTGAGCATAACAAAGAACTCTTCCCAAACCTGAACTTTCCCCCTGAGCAGCAAAGTAGTTTGGCTGATGAGCAGATGAACAGTAGGAAAGCAGTTAGCATGGCATCAACCCCGAGCAGTGTGGAATGAGAGGACCTTCAGCTAGAGTTGCTAAAAGAGAGCAAAGAGGTAAGAAGAGTTTTTTCTGTGGCTGCTTAGTCTGCGCAACTCTGGGCCTTGTATGCTCCATGTGTAAGTTGTCAGAGGGAGAATTAGCATTTCTGAGTACAATTCTGAACAGCATTTCCACTACTGCTCTGAAGTTGACCCTGACTAGCTGTACACTAATCCAGACTGGTGTACCATCACTGCCCAGCATCTCCCCAGCTTGCAGGGAAAATGGGATTCTTACAACACTGCCTCCCTGTTTCCCTCTCCTCCTTGTACAGGATACCCCACCAAAAGCCCCAGTGCTGCTGCTGGGGGCTCTTGGCATGAGCCCTTTGTGCACGGTCCTGCCCTGTGGCTCCCTAAGGGAGCTTTTTGCCACTCCAGCAGGGAAGGTGATCACCCTCCCATGCTTGGGACAGATGGAGTTGGGAGGTGGTCAGAAGGGAGGGGATGGAGATCCCATCCCTGGAGACAACCCCAGCTGCTGGCAGCTACCTTGTCTCTGCTCTGTGCTCCTGGAGAGTATGGAAAGCCCCTCACCTTTCTGCTTGGGCTGATGCCTTAGCTTCCTGCTTCTGTTGCACCTGGCTTGTTCTTGGGGTTGCAAGAGGACTCTCACACTGCTTGCAGTATGACACCCTTGGCCACTGTGTGCACGGAAGAGGAGCTGGTGAGGGGGAGGAAAAGAAGTCAAGTTTGATGTCAAGTCAGTGGAAAGCAGGGCAGGAAAAATGAGGTTGGAGGAGGGAGATAAGAAGGGATCTCCTGGGTCATGGAGTACACTACTGAGATAGGCAAACAAAGTACAAATCGATTAAAGAGGAAGTAATTAAAAGCAAGTTAATGAAAGATTAATTGATTGGTAATTACATAATCTATAACAGCCATAATTAGATTCATTGATTAATTAGAAATAACATCTATTTATTAAAATGTAATCAAATTTTAAGTCTGGTTGGTGAGTTTGCTGTCACTGATTTTTTTGCCCAATAGCTGCCAAACTACCTAAATTTTACCCTAAATTAATTCATGGCCACATTTAGCCAGTTTGTTCTTGTTTCCCTTTAGAGAGAAGCGTATGTTTAGCTCAACTTGGTATGACAGCTCTGTCAGCTGTACTTTGTCCACTCCAAATGAAGAGGTGTAAGAGGTTGCCATGCCCATCTGCCTGTCCCTTCTCTCTCAGGGTACTTGTGTCAGCAGTCAGAATGAAACCAGCAGCTCATCGCTGAGAAGCCTGGGCTGCCAACACATTACCTTTTGTCAGGGAGTTCAGTACTGCCTTATATCCCCTCAACCTCTTTTGTCAGTGAAAAATTAACCCTGGACTCTTTAATTTGTGCATTCTACTTGTATGATAAAATGGAAAGAGGTTTTGTACCCTATGGGAGATACCAGCTGCCAGCCCTACAACCTGACTTTCCTAGTTCCTTGTGTGACTTGCACAAGTTGCAGCTCCTGGTCTTTTAGAGAGGTGGCAATCCGTAGAAGAATCAGGAGGTGGCTGCTGTGATTGTGGCCAAATCTTGGTAGGCATTTCCCATTCGTGAATGACTGCCCTAAAACACTTTGCAGCATTTGTCCTGACATCCTGCGAGTAGCAAGATCTCATTTATTCAGCTGGCATGTGGGGCTCTGAGCCTATCCACTGGCATTTGCAAGATATTTCACGGTGACAGTAATTATTATAATCATTCCCTTCAGTAGCGGGCTTGAAGCCCACTCTTTCCATTGACATAGTTGATCTAACTGCAGAATAAGTCACATGTTAACAGCTGGACTAAAAATCCACCCACAGATGTTGCTTAATAGGAGCCTGAGTAAGTCCACCCACTGCTGGTACATTTAGTCCTCCTAGAGGAGGCAGGTGTATAATCTAGGAAATTTTCCAGTTCAGCCCTTAGAGACATAAATCATTAATGTTTAACGCAAAGAAACAATGTCCTCTTTTACCCATGGGGGAAAAAGAAGACAACCACAAACACAGGAAAAAGGGCTAGGACATCTGAGAGAGAGTCCACAAGTAGGAAGCAGCCAGTTTTTCTTTATGCCAAAGCTACTGGTTTTCACTATAAGAAATAACACAGAAGTCTCTCCCAAAACTTCGAGATATTTTTTCATGTGTTATCTAGAACATTCACGCTGTCTGCAAGCCAGGGTCAGAGGCGTCAGGCTGTGAATCAGCTGAAATAGGCACTTCTGCTGCTGGAGGCTGTGGGAAGTCTGCTGCTCTAATTTTGCTTGAGGGAAACAGGCTCGTGAACTCACTTGGGGTCTGTATGGCTCTGAGGAGGGGTGACACCTATGGCCAGTCCCTTGCTGCTCCATTTGTCCCCTGTCTGCCTTCCTATCACACCCATGCAGCGAGACAACCTCAGCTTTGCCTGCCATGAGAGTCAGAGGAACACAGCGCTCAGGGTAGATGAAGATGGTTCGAAGTGGGGATCACCCTTACTAAGCAGTGCAAAACAGAAAAAGGTCCACTGGTCCATTTTCAGAAAAGAAGAGGTTTTTAAGACAAAGCTCAGAAAAGTCATTCACACACAGAGCCCTATGTATTCCCATAACTCTGACATAGTGCTGAAAATGGCTAAGTAAATAACAGCTTGAGAAAAAAAGAAAAGCTACTTATTTTTCCTCTTCATTTTTTCTCATTGTTTTTCTGGACATTTTCCAAAATTGGAGTATTGTGTAAAGGTGGAGTGGTGAAAAACCTCAATCAAGCTGCCAACCCCCCTGCTGCAGGCAATGGAGGCACGGGGAGAGTCTCCAAACGGCCATCCCAAACCTTGTCTTTGAGTGAGGACTTCCAGCCAAAAGCCATTAGCTTTTTGGTTGTACTGGAACATCACCCTAATTGTGTGACCTTGGTGAGCCAGAGTCTTCGCCTATGCATACTGGCATTTTCTCCTCTATATGCAGCAGCTCTGTGCTGCTGTAAACTGGCTGGGTGTGTGGCTCAAGACTGTTACTTCTTTACTTCAGTTCTCTCACTTGGTATTTTGTTCTTACTTCAAAGAACTTCATTTAAGGAAAGAAACAGAAAGAAAAGGGCATTTCAGTTTTGATCACTGTGATTTGCTAGAGAGATGACAGGCTGTGGAGCTGCTGTCTGGTCCCTACAAGGTGTGTATAGTGTAGTTAGTCACAGGGCAACATAAATAGACACTTTTGAACTGTAAGCACTTCCATGACTAGCAGATCTGATGCAGCCTCATCTGGGGAAATGGCACTTTTTCTAGTGTTTACAAGACAGCTGGCAACAACTCTATAAAGTTTTCTGCTTTTGACCAGACGTCTTAGTTATGAAGCCATACATTCTCATGTGATTGTTGACTTCTTAAGGATGTTAACTGTGTTCTAGTTTCTTACCTGTTTTTGTTGGAGTGAATATCCTTGGTCTGGAAAAACTAAAACCAAAAATCTCTTGTTACATTTTTAAAGCCAAAATGAAAACCCTCTTGGGAAAAAAAACACTTGACTCTGGGGATGAGGAATAAGATTTTTTTGGTTCCCTCCATTCAGCGAACTGTTTTGGAAGGTTGGTTCAATGCTCTTTGTCAACAAGTGGGAAAATATTAACTCCAGCCCTGAGCCATTTTGGGGCCTGGCATGGGGTTGCTGGGAAATATCCAAGGAGAACCAATGGCAGCTGATTGAATGCAGAGTCACATTATACTATGTTGGGGAAAAATCACTACAAGTGAGGTTATTTTTTTTATTTTAAAGTTTTTTTTAATTACATCTACAAGTATACTTTCTTCACCAGAGACATCACTGGATTGGGGAAAGAAGAGTTCTCATTGACCAAGTGTTCATGCAGCAAGAATTAGCCTTTGTATTGTGATAGAAAAGATGAACCTTTGGATGAGACTCACAACCATGAGCAGTTATAAACATCAGCCAGGGCAAACCTAGGTGGGTTCAACTGCTATTGCCATGCTTGTTATATCACTCTATGGGTATTGCAAATGAGGCAGCTTTTATTGACTGCCTTGAAGTCCTTAGGCTAAAGGTACGCCATTCTAAAGAAGATCAGATGAAGGGTGAAACACACAAAAGCTTTTTTTAAAAAAACCACCTGTACTGGCAGATGGTGGTGTACCAGAAGAAATGACCAATTTGCTATTCTGTTGTTGAAGGCCCATTCCAACAATCTGAACCTATAGGGAGTCAAGTTTCCTTTTCAAATATGCAAATTGCCCTTAGTCACAAGGTTATACAGTAATAAACAGTTCCCCTTTAATTGGCTTTGGCACAGATAAAACCAAATCTATTTTATCAGAAGTACCCCTCAGGACAACAGATTATAGAACCGTTTTGAATTAAATTCTTATGCTTTTTTGACTGGGAAACATTTTAATCTGTAGTTTCCTGACACTGTCTTCTAAACAATTTGTCCCCAGCACAACACGAGTTCTACGTGCCATCTTTCACTGGCAAATTAACAAGGACATGAAAATACTGCATCAACATAACATAAAAAATGCAAAAGCATTGAACACTTAATTACAGCTCGAGCTGTTCCAAAAGGCTCAGTATCTGAAATGGTTGAAGAGTTACAGTTTCTAGGACTGGCTGACTGTCTAAATCACACTTAATTTTCTGGGATCTGTTGCTATCAGCAGTGGGGAAGTCAGAGGCAGATGAAATGAGCAATCCACTATTGGCACTGATGTGCAGGAGAATGTCTGATTCAGAGCAGACACTAACGTTTTATCTGGCAGATGCAGTTCATGACGTCACGTGCCTTGAGGTGTAGCATGAGTGAGTGTGCGGTTGGCCTCCTCTTGACATTAGAAACAGACTTGTTTCAGGCTGAGTTAAGCTAGAGCTAGCTAAGTCATTTGCAAAGCTGCTCAACAGGCTGCTTATATGTTTGCAAGGTCTGATCATGACTGCTCTAGCTTTGCCATTTACCAAGACAGAGCAGAGTGCAAGCCTAGGGCCACCTTCTCCTCACAATTTCCATTAGGGTGCCTGGTCCACAGCAGTTTCCTTTCAGGAACAAGACTGCTATCATGGAAAACATATGTTGTGCCTCAAACCACATGCTGGATGAGAGGGATCACTTCCACGCATGAGGAGGAAGATGCTGTGAAGGACCCGTTCCAGGTTGCAGATGATGGCTTTTCCAGTGAGTGTTGTTTAACGTCCTCATATGGACTGAGAAGATAAAATCCCACCACAATTCAGACTCAAATGCATGACTGAGTCCATGGTTTAATGAGTTACTGCCTTTAGCAGATCCGTGATAGGAAATTTCCACAGCAAATATTAAGTAAAATATATTGGTTTAAACTTCTTTCTTGATACTGTAATTTACTTGTTATGTCCTTAGAAGGTAAAATGGTTAATTATTATAGCCCAGGTGTTGGGCAGTGATTTATTAAACTGAGGTACCTCAACGTTGGATCCCTCAGAGGTGTCTGCAGGAATTTTCCAAGGGTCTGCTGTACCCCAGGGAGTCACAATGGCTGCAAAATCTCCCCCTGGGTCCCAATGGAAGGAGCATGTTGAGGGAACTCTGAGGAAAGCAGGAGTCTTTGCTTTCACCATAAATAACCTCAGAGCAAAGGAGGCCACGTGACTCCTGAAGATATGGAAGAGAGATGGGACCTTCACTAGAATGTATTTAAGAGATTTTTTTAGGAAAAGGATGGAGGGTGAATAAGACATTTCATTCTTGCACTGTAACAATGCAAATGGGAATGGTATGCTCATATCCCTAAGAAAAACTGTTGTCTCTTTTGGGAAAGGGGTTGTCTGGCAGGGGCTTGCTGCTGACTTGATGTGGAGTTGGAATGGAAGGTAGGAGGTTGCAGCAAGTCTTTCTGCTTGGATGGAGGAAGCTAAATAGCAGTGCTTGAATGTGTGCATTCCCATGCTGACAAAATGTGGGAGATGTTGGAGGGGGTGACAAGCTGTTCGCTGTTCCCTGTGTGTGTAGGACATTTCTGTTTTGGCTGACGTGGTTTTTGGATGTGTGGAGACAGCTACAGTGGTCCCACCTCTCCTAGGCCCAGCAGCAGCAAGAACAGTCAATTGGGTTTTCTGGGACACCTTGACTCTCCCCAGCTCTGTGGCAGGAACTCATCCAAATTTGTCCTTTGGCTCCACACAAGTGACAGCCCTCCAGGAGACTAAGGAGCATGAGTAGGGGACGTCAAAGGAACCTCTATTCTCTAGGCCTCCATCTTTTTGCTCCATGAGCATATTTTGCAGCTTTTCCTCCATTACCTCAGAAACTTTCGAGTTTTAAAAAACAATTTTGTAATTTTTCTAACTTTAGGAAGCTGAGTCTTGATTGCCTTATTTTATGGCTTCCTTGCAGTTCCTAAATGTTCTCCCTGCAAAAACCAGTGAAGTTAGTTTTTGAGCCTGTAAAGAAGTGTTATAGAGTATTTTTATATAAGCCAGATTAATGGTTTTAGAATATGATGCGTTTGTCATAAGGCAGTGTTTTGGCAGCAAACCGAGCTTCAGTAGAGCAGTTGTTTTCAATCTTGTCACGCATCTTCGAAGAGCTAACCTGAATTTTCTCCTGAATTTGGAGTTTTACAAAATCATGACTCAATCCTATAATAAAAAAAAAAAGAAAAAGCAAAACCACTTCCCTAAGTTTCAGAAGTATCTATTCTGGTAGAGAGAAAAAAAGGATTTTTAAAATTCCTTCTCTGTACTTTTGTCATTGTTCTCCTAAATTGCAGTTTTGCTTGGTGGAGCTAAACAAATCACATAGAAAAAATTATGTATTATGAACAAACACCCTGAAATATAAAGTCAAACAGAAACTGTAAAAGCTAGAAGAGAAATCTTTATTTAGTATTTCTGGGGTTCACACACTGGATTTTCTTTTTTCCTTTAAATAAATCAAATTCCAATATCGGTACCTGAAAACAATTACAATAGGATTTGGAAACATCTTTTCATCCTGTGTAAGCTACAAGCAGAGAAACTGTTCCAATGATAAAAAAACAACAACAAATAGCTGTAAATTCTTTGTCACTGTCATTCTATTTCAGAGTAGAAGTCTAATAAACCACTCAACATGGTTGCTTGACGCCTGTCCCTTGGGAGCTTCTGAGGACAGCAATCTGCCTGTTCACACTTGAGCACAGACAGAGCAGGAATTCTTTCCTTTAATGACACTAGTCCTCTGAATTGCAGTATGTGAATTAATCTGGACCTTCAATGACAGACTTTCCTAAAAATGACTCCTAGGCAATGTGGCCAATTCAGACAATTCAAAGTTGTTCCCTTTGGCATATTCCCATTTTTTTGTTTATCTCTAGAATGAAGCCTAACAGTAGTCCATTTGCAGTGCTCAGTGGATCTCATTTGCACCTTATGGGAGGGAAAAGCCTGAGCACAGAAAGACCAAGTCTGGAGCAGAAAAAACTGGTGTTCTTATGGGGAACAATTAAAACTTAATGCATGGAGCTATTGTTCTTTAGAAAAAAAGAGCATAAAAAAGACCAGGAGAACTGTCAGAGAAAATTTCTATTAAAACAGACATCTCTGGGACTGTGCAAGTGATCACGTACACCAGAAAGGTGATGTGCTTCATGCTGAGCTTCCAGGTATTTGCTTTTATAATGCAACATCCTGAAAGATGAGCAGGCTAGAACAGAGTACAAGGGAGAGGGGACAGAATGACAATGTTCACATTCTGGTTTCCCCCAGCTTGTTCAGCATGTTTTGCCTGCCTGGATCAAGTGTCTCTAATGTGTTGGTGCCCTTTGCTGCGGTGTTCCCTGGCACCTGGCACAGGCAGGCAAGGAGGTTCATGGCACCAGTGAGGTGGAAGCTGCAGGGCTGTAGGGAGCTGGAGTTGGGGCCCTTCTGGAGGAGGTGTTTTTCTGGCTGCTGTGAGTCTCTGGGTTTACCTGAAGGGCAGCAGAATCACATGAATAGTATCTCTTTGAGGCAGAACATGGTTAATTGTGGGGGAGGCAACACATTAGTAGTGAACCTGGACTGTGAAAGCCCCTCCTGAGTGCCATGGCAGGGCCCAGGGCTGAGGCAGGGAGGAAGTGGCAGCTTCCCCGGGGTCACCTTTGGAGAGCTGAGAAGGAAAAGCTGAAGCTTTCTATTTCAGCTGCCACAACAGGCTTTGAAAGATATGGAGGGGAAAAATCTGCTTCATTTTCCCTACTCAGAAAGTCCCCAGTGAGCAGGAGTATGTCAGGAGGTTGTTCCCAGAGAACACAAGGGACAGAGAGGTCCTTCTGATCCCACTCTTCCTGAGGTGCCCAGCAGCCAGAGCTGGAGGGTTTCTGTTCTTTCTGCATTGCTGTCAGTACTTGCCTGCTTCCCTTCCCCTCTACCATGAGTTTGAGACCTGTCACACCACCACACCACATGTGATCTTCTGGAGGTCAGGAGAACAAGAGTAGCCAGAGTGTTAGGAACAGTCTTTTCCCCCAGAGCATCCAGAACTGGACAGTAAACACACAAACATCAAGAAGTTGATATGTTACAGGGTACCTTGCTCAGGTGAAATTTTGTTCTTTGTTCCCTTTCAGCCAAATTAGATCTTTACCCTAAAATACACAGATTTGTCTCTTCTAAAATACCTTTAAAAGAAACTGAGTATTTGCAGGCATATTTTAGGTGTGAAAGTAGGTGACTGCATTTTGTTTAACAGATGTGTGTTTCTTTGTCTGTAGGCTGTGGATTCGCTACAGGGACTCTGAAAGCTGTGGGGTCACATAGCGACTATATTAACTAAGGCATTTGAGAGTTGCTGAGATTAAAGTCTCAACAGTATTCAGTGTGCTGGTCAGCGTGCCAACCTCCATGTGTCCAGCTTTGTTTTGTACTACCTGTCAAATGAGAAACCAGGATTTTGCAATAATTATGACTGTTATTCAGGGAATTGATTAGAAATTAAAGGTCACCTAGAAAACCAAATCCAAAAACATCCAGTCTCAAAAAGAGAAGACAGTGATGAAAACATCTAGCACTAGGAAGTTGAAAAAAACCAAAGCAAAACCTTAATATTCTTCACAGAAACTTGACACAGGGGTTACAGTGTATTTGGTGACTTTACTGGATCTTACTGCCTGTTCCTAGCACTGAAAACAAATGCAAATCACTCAGGGAGCAAGTAACTGTCAAAGGCTCCATTCCTTTCATTCCCTTTCTTGCCATTTCTCTTTCAAACCCTGATACTTGCTTTGCAGAGTTTATTATTAGCAGCTGTGCCTGAGCCTGGGGAGAGTGTTGCAGGAGGAGAACTATAGATATTTTTTTCTTTAGATAAACAATGTATTTTTCTTGGCGTTGAGCATCTTGGAGCAATGTCATTGTGGTGCAGCAGGGTGTGGGAGTGAAATGGAGCCATAACCTTTGAAAAATCACCTTGGACAACACGTTTAACTTCCAGGCTGCTCTGTATTCATCTCTGGGGCTGTCCAGCATCCCTCAAAGCTCTGTGGCCACTTTATGGAAGAGAAAACGGCCAATACAGATATTTGTGGTACCTGTTGTGGACGGTTGGCATTCAATTAAGACAAGGGCAAAACAACCCATTTCCATTTGACACCAAACATACAGATGATACAACACAGCAGGAACAACCTCACTGTTGTGTGTTATTTTACCAGGGATTTACCAGGCATGGTCATAATAGTCCTAACAATGAAATTTCCTGCTGAGTCAGTCCCAACTTTTTCCCAGTGAAGACAGTCACTGAAGAAGTGCAGAGCAGCTGCCGCACTGCTGTGGGGTGCGTTTGCTGGGGCCCAGCAGGGAGAATAAGGCAGGTACTCTTCTCCCTGCATTGACTGTGCTGTGGGACAGAAAA